>JAWQEG010005992.1:0-44303 GCA_033782935.1 Petrolisthes cinctipes
ATTGTTTTTGTTCTCATGAGTATTTTTTTTTTTTTCTTTGTCCTCTTCATCTTTTTTCATCTATTTTCTGTGTTCCGACTGTTATTCTCTGTTATTTCTTAATTCCGGGATACGTATCTATGTTTCTTTTTGAGTAATGGATATAAACGTTAGGTTATATGACCATTATTGCGTTCCCTAGTTTACACACACACACACACACACACATACAAACACACACACACACACACACACACACTAACTGGAGGCCACTGATACTCCCAAATTAAGCCACAAAATAAACCCCACTCCCCCTTCTGACATTGTGGAGGAATCAAGGTTCTCTATACTATGTATACAATACAATTTGTATCCAGGTCTTGTTGAAGTTTCGAATCATTTGCCATATTAGTGAACCAATTACAACGCTTATCCTGTTACATATTTGTTTGAGCTCGCATAATACTCGATCAGGCTATTCGAAGCAAGCCTGCACACATATTTTGGATTACGAGTATACATGCGTGTGTGTGTGTGTGTGTCGTGGCTTCTGGATGGTGTGATGTGGTGTCGGCAGGAAGGATGGAATGGAAGGCTGGGTTGTATACGTTTATGGCAGGCGCAACCTTTTCTGCATTTTCTGTACTGATGGTGTGTGTGTGTGTGTGTTAGCCTGTGTTCATGTGTGTTAGCCTGTGTTTATGTGTGCGTGTGTGAGCCTGTGTTCATTGGTGTGTGCTTGTGTGTGTGTGTGTGTGTATGATACATTTTTTTGGGACGCAGAAAGGATTGAGGAATAAACGATGGGTACCACTTTTTTCGCTATATATATACATACACATTTTTTTTTTTTACTCACAAGGGATCAAATGCTCCGGAATCTATATATCAGCTTTGTATTTTTTTTTTTTTTTTTTTTTTTTTTTTTTTTTTTTTTTTTTGCCAATTTTAGAGCACTAAGAGGATTAAGGTGTGAGGTCTCTATATGGGCGACGTAGCATTTACACTATTTCTATGAAGTCTTAATAGTAAGTAAATGAAAATAAATAAATAAAAATGGATTGATGGATGGATGGATGGGGAAATATGTGTAAATGTGGCTGAAGTATATTTTAATTGAGCAAGTTTTTAGCGCGAATTATAAGTGTTGACCTCATGTTTATAAATAAGTGTTAAAAGTTGAACGGAATAATGAGTAATAAAGTAAATGGAAAAGAAAGAAATATAGTAAATGGAAAAGTGAGTAATATAGTAAATGGACAAGTAAATACAAATAGTAATGGATTAATATATGTGGAAAAGTAAGGATAAAATTAGACTTTGATTATTTTTCTTTGTTTTTTATTTTATTTTAATTCTGGGGGGAGGGAGGGGGAGGGGCTGTACCTAATGCTCCATTCTTGGGGGGGGGGAGAGGAGGGGGGCTGTACCTATTGCTGCATTCTGGAGGGGGGGGGGGAGGCGTTTCATTCAGCCCAGCATGGCATATACATACAGACCCCCACCCCCCTCCTCTTTCCCCCCATCCTAACCAACCCAAGTCTAGCTAGTTTTACTTTTAATATTATTTATTTATGTATCATTCTCCCTATTTGAGTGAGGATATTCCAACCCCTTGCCTAGTTAAATTTTGTATTAATTTAGTAGTAGTTGTAGAAGTAGATGTAGTAGTAGTAGTAGTAGTAGTAGTAAAAACTATAGTTGTAGTAGTAGTAGTAGTAATGGTAGTGGTAGTAGTAGTAGTGGTGGTAGTAGTATAGTAGTAGTAGCCGTTAAAATAAAACCATCCTTCCCGTGTATTTGCCTGGACACTTCATGCGCGGCAGGTCACAGAGGGGTGGGAGAGGGGAGAAGGGGACTGAGTTTGGGGGTGGAGGGAGTAGAAGGAGACGTGGAGGGGGGAGGGGGAGGATGGGGAGGTGTAGAGTTTACCGGGTGGCGGGGGAGAGAAGCAGAGAAGATAATTGTGACCTGTCGCGCAGTTATGGGGCAGCCAGAAAATACGAAGGATAGAGAAGGATGAATTTATTATTATTATTATTATTATTATTATTATTATTATTATTATTATTATTATTATTATTAGTTATTTTTGTTTAAAGGCCATAACTGTACATTGATGCAATTAACAAGAACAAAAATGTATTTATAATTCATTTTAAAAACATTGGGATGCCATTTTTCTGTGTATACTTTTTTGTACGACTGTGTATAATTTTATGCTGTACAGTCATGGCCAAAAGTCCTGCAACAACTCCAAATGAACTGACTCGAGAAAAATGGTGCGAAACTATGTGTGTGTAATATTGGTTCACAGAATTCACTCTCCCATGACACACTTTCATTCACTCGTTGTAGGACTTTTGATCGTGACTCTATATTCCCGTCATATCTATATTCACTCTCAATAAAGAAAGAAAAAAAAAGGCCACAGAGTAAAAAAAAAAAAAAAAAAGTAAAAAAAAAAAAAAAAAACCGAAGCCTCAAAAAATGTCTCGATTCAGCTTAAATCTGTTCCCAATTTTATGGTGTAGACGAGATATTCTCTATATAGTTTTTTTGAGGGGCAACTGTGAACTGATGTTTTTTCCAATAACATTCCGAAAAAGTGTACCTAAAAATGTTTATATAAATATCACAGAGAGAATATTTCCACTCATGTACCCCCCAAACATTACCGTATTCCCGAAAATTATCCAAGAAATAATAACTTGGAAATTTATACTAAAACAATGTCACCGAGAAAGTACTGTAAATCCGGAAATAACAATGTTTCCCATAGATTTATCCTCAAAAATTAGAATGCTCCCGAAAATCCTATATTCTCAAAATGATATCCACATAAATATACAGAAGTTAAAAATAGAGAGAAATAAAGAAAAAATGAAAGAAAAAAAAACAGAAGAAATAAATAAAAATATCTTTGAATGGTGAAGTGTGTCAATTTATCCTCAAAAAGAAATAAATCAAACCAAAATCCAAAATATTAAAGAACAAAATTAAAGACAAAATAATGAAAAATAAAAGAAGGAAAAATGAAATATCTTCGAATGGTGAGGTGCGTCAATTTTAACTGTGAAAATTGTGGATATCTACCGCTGGTGGCACATAAATCCACAACACAATTCACCTAAAACCTGGAGGGGAGGGACGGAAATGGAATCACAGTCTATTTTTCGTCACAGCGGGTTTACATTGGCGATGATGATTCTCCCTTCAAAATACTTGCACGCATGGTGAGGGAGTAAGAGTTGTTGACGTATATATGCATACATACATATACGTATACATACAGCTGCGGTCAAAGGAAAGTGTTGTTGTATAATAGGCTCTCTGATGGTGAGGAAATGGTGGAGGAGAGTTATTGAAGTCTCTCTGATGGTGAAGTCAAGGAGGAGGAGAGTTATTGAAGGATCCCTGATGGTGAGGACATGGTGGAGGAGAGTTATTGAAGGCTCTCTGATGGTGAAGTCAAGGTGGAGGAGAGTTATGGTAGAGGAGAGTTATTGAAGGCTCTCTGATGGTGAAGTCAAGGTGGAGGAGAGTTATTGAAGGCTCTCTGATGGTGAAGTCAAGGAGGAGGAGAGTTATGTTGGAGGAGAGTCAAGTTCGAAGAGAGTTATTGAAGGCTCTCTAATGGTGAAGTCAAGGAAAGTATTGTCATAGGCTCTCTGATGGTGAAGTCAAGGTGGAGGAGAGTTATTGGTTGAGGTAGCACAGTTTAGGTCAATAGAGTTTCTGTCCCTCTCGTGAAGCTGCAGAAGCCAACCCCAGTGAGGTTATACATATCATGCTGGCAAGACTGTCACTCAAATAGCTGGCAGGTTCATCCACGGGTTCGAAATTCGTAGAGTGAAAAGAAAGTAACTGTGCGCAACTCTAATGTACTATACCTCGTGTTCATTATTTAAATTAATTTCGTATATAAACTAACAAAAGTCAGCATTGTTTTGGTAAAGTTATATTATACAGAAAACACAAGCTTTGTTGGCAAAATGATTGACAACTGAAATGCGCCATTTGAGTCAATTATTAGACCTACTGGTTTGTCTGTGAGGAATGTTTTTACTTCTGTGAATAACCTACGTCGTAACCCAATGTCAATATGGCTGTTATGTATTCTTGGAACCTATATTAGTTGTGTAACATTTCAACGAAAATTCGGAAGAGGTTTGGTTAGGTTAGGTTAGGTTAGGTTGGGTTGAATTGGTTTTGGTTTGGTTAGGTTATGTCAGGTTAGGTTTGGTCAGGTTAAGTTTGGTTAGGTTGGGTTTGATCAGGTTTGGTCTGGTCTGGTCTGATCAGGTTAGGTTAGGTTATGTCAGGTTAAGTTTGGTCAGGTTAAGTTTGGTCAGGTTAAGTTTGGTCAGGTTAAGTTTGGTCAGGTTAAGTTTGGTTAGGTTACGTTTGGTCAGGTTAAGTTTGGTCAGGTTAAGTTTGGTCAGGTTAAGTTTGGTTAGGTTAAGTTTGGTCAGGTTAAGTTTGGTTAGGTTAGGTTAGGTTAGGTTAGGTCTGGTCTGGTCTGGTCAGGTTAGGTTTGGTCAGGTAAAGTTTGGTTAGGTTAGGTTTGGTTGATGGTGTTGACGTATCTGGGGTTGTCGTGACTGGAGCACATGAAGCCACAGTGCTGACACCCCTTGTTATACCTTGACTCATTGTTCGATAGGCAATTTTCCGTAATTACATGGCTAATTTGTGGTGTCATATGTAAACAATGAGTTGGCCATGGGTGTGGTTATAATACAGTGTAGCATAGTGTGTGTGTGTGTGTGTGTGTGTGTGTGTGTGTGTGTGTGTGTGTGTGTTTTAATGGGCCCGTGTGCACAAGCGTGTGTGTGTTTGTGTGTGTGTGTGGTTGAATATTTAAATGAGGACGCGTGCATAAACGTGTGTGTGTGTGTGTGTGTTGTTGTGTGTTAGTGTCTGTGTGTTTGTGCATGACTAATAATTATAATGCGGTTTGCGTGTGAGAGTGAGTGTGTGAGTGAGTGTGGCGGCGAATGAGGTGCGTCGATTACTTAATAACGGGGCACGAAGACGAAAGGGTGTTGTTGTTGTAGTTGTTTTTGCTGATGTTGTTGTAGTTGGAAAGGGTGTTGTTGTTGTTTTTGCGGATATTTTTTTATGATGTTGTTGTTGTTGTTGTTGTTGTGGTCGTCAGGAGGAGCAGTACAGTTCCTTTCCCTTCTACATTAACTCGTGTCTAACTATACAATCATCCAAGTCAGCTTCATAATTGGGGACATTTTGACCTCTCATTATCTATTCCTATATAAGTACTGTATATATACATATGTCTATCAAAGCTACGACCACTTTGCCTCTCTAGAATATCATGGATTACAACCCTGTCAAATTATAATAGTTAGAAGAGAAGGATGGGCTACTATCTATCCATATACGTTACTCTAATTGTCTATATATTTCGTTGTAGTAACTCGTACAAGTATTTCTATATACTGTATGTAGGTTTAGATTCCTCGTAAAAGTGGAAGTGAAGGGTCCTAAAATATTGTGATTAATTCTCCACCTGTAATTTCGTAACTTATACCTGCATTTATGCGAGTTGCAGAAAAAACAGTGCACCGAAGTAGCCTAACTCATATTTGAAATGGATAATATTGTGAGACGAAGAATAATGGGGGTATTATCCTGCTGTCTGAATTAAACGGCAGCTAAGTCCTCCGAACTATGCCAAGAAACTGAGGACCTCCATATCTCTGGTTGGTCGGGGATGCGTTTCGTGGATTAGTTTGGAGAAATCACAAGCCCACTATTCTGGCCACAAGAGACAAACAACTCTATTGAAGGGAGATGATTAGTTTGTTGGTGAATTGGAAGGTCTCCGATTCCTCCAAACTATGCCAAAAAACAGATCCTCTATTACTAACATTGAGGTGATTTGTTTCCTGGCATAGTTTGGAGGAATGAGTAGCCTTTATTGAAATGTAAAAATAACTATAAGAATCTATGTGTCCGAAAGAGACTCATGTTATCTTAGAATGCATTGTACACTTTTCCTAATTATGGGACTCCCCAAAGTACAGTACTATCGTTAAATTTTAATACATACATTACCGCCATTAAAGTTTAGCACACACATAATGTTACGTAATCTGAGAATGAACTAACACATGCAGTGTATTTGTACCCAATAATAAGGACGATGGGAAATGCGATACCATAACTCAATTTATATACAGGTTTTATCAGCATTATTTATTCTAGTTGCGGGAGGCACGAAGTTTGCTATACAGTATATACATATATTGTACTTGATGTTGTATAAAATAGACGTTTATTATTACTGATTTAACCGGTGTCTAATTCAACGTATATGGAACTACTGTATATTATTATATGATCAGATCCTCTACATTTTCCAACACTATATATACTGTACTAGACTCCCTTAATGACCCACGTGATGTAGTTAGAAAATTGGTGGAGGTTGGGGAGTCCTTCATACATGGCTAGGAAACACTACCTACATTGAAGGAGCTTGTGTCGTGGCATGGTCAGGAGAATTTAGAACCCACTTGCTGGTCTCAAACACGATCACAGGGTGGGATCGTGTATGAAAATTGGAGGCTTCTGATTCCTCCTGACCATGCCACGAAACAAACTCCTTCCAGATATAGGTTGTGTTTCGAGGCAGTATTTGAAGGACTCATTTTCCTCCAATTTTCTGACTACATCACAGGGTCCCTTTAATCAAACCACTACTGGACGGGACACCCAACCTCTTCCTCACTTTTCATTTATGGGGAGAAACCAATTATGGGATATCGGAAGGCTACTGATTCCTCCAAACTATGCCAGGAAACATAACCCCTCCATGTGAAATTATACAAGGGATGTGTTTTATAGCTGAGTTTGGAGACCTACATTGACTCTAAATTGGCCACAGAAGGTCACTTCCCTTAAATTTCCAGAGCTTCAAGTCGTGCATTAGAGGAAGCCACCACAGCCTTCCCTATTGCTATAGTTGCATTGTCTTTAATTCTGTGGGCAAATTATCCAAGATGCAAATATTACGGTACGAGAGGAATGATAAAACTGATGTGGGTAATGCGGGAGTGGATAAAACTGTATTGTACTGTATACTGTACTACGGATTCCCTTACACCACGATACGAAACGGATTCTCTACTCGTATAGTGAAGCAGTCTGTTTCCAGGTACACTCTCTCCAAACAGTATCGGTCCAACTGGTCACGATGTTTCTGGAAGTGAACATTAAGTCACATGGGCAGCATTATCGTTTGTGTTGGTAATGGTGACAGTGAGTTGCCACCAATCTCTCATCATCACACATTAACTACTGTTACTGTTGAAGTAAAGATGTGAAAATGGATGGAATATGATCTTATAACCACTATGTCATTTGTATTAATTGAAAGTAATGCATCTTATTTAACATGACAGGCCAGAGGAATTACTTGACAAATAGGGACTATAAGGTGCTTAATTTCGTGAGAAAAGTCTCAGTCTATTCGCTTATTATGAGATAAGATGAGGAGTCATATAGTAACTTGGAACGAAAATGAATAATTATTTGAATCACAATAAAACTGTTGGTGGTGATGGCATCTGAACTACAAGAGTACCAACAAAATGCAGACGTTACAGTAAAGTGTCACAATGTTTGGCCATAGTGTCATATTGTTTCGATGTGAAAGTGGCCCGATACCTTTTGGAGAGAGTGTACACTTGTAATACAAAATATGTATCTAGGCTTGCTTCAAATAGCCTGATCGAGTATTAAGCGAGCTCAAGCAAATATGAAACAGGATAAGCGTTGTAATTGGTTCACTAGTATGTCAAATAATTCAACAAGACCTGAATACAAATTTTGGATTGCGAGTATACAGTACAGTACATAACCTTGGTGCTGAGGGAACCCGGATGTACGAGATGATAATTATGCTTGTTAACGTATAGAGTACATTATATAAACGCTCGCCAGTCCACAGCCAATGATGGTATCTCACCTTGTACACGTGTTGTATTTCCATGACGCTATATAAAAATTAGTCAACAAATCTTTAGAGAAATGAACACGATTTAAGGAAGTATATAGCATATTGTTTTGGGTGGTAAATCTGGAGAAAATGATTCCTCCAATCTATTCCAGGCAACAGGATACCATTATTTTTCTTGACGTGGGTCTGTTTCCTGGCATACTTTCGAGGAATTAAGGCGCTCCAGTCTATCAAAAGTATATTATTCCCTTAAGGAGACTTTGCTTATTGTTTATGCTATACGGTCTGTCTATATTCTACTATTTGATAATTTAGCTATTCATTATATTTCTCGTCCATTCTATATAATATACACTCAATCTCTATATACTTGTCGTGCATCTTTATGGTATGATACGATATGATACACCGGACGAAACTTATTATTTCTCCAAACGACGGCAGCTGGAGTTCATTCACGTGTCTATTAAATCCAGCGGTGGAGAATAAATGTATATACTTGGTGCAATTTCTCGAGCCATAGCATATTATTATTTTTTTTATTCCCACACAGAATTGGTATCGATGGAGACAGAGCACGCCATCTTCTTTTTCGTACGTAAGGGCTTGATAATGTTTTTTTTATTTCCACATTTTAACGGGGCACGATACTTTTGGAGAATAGGAGGCTACTGGTTCCTCCACACTATGTCATCAAACAGATCTTGTATACTTAGTGAGTCTGTTGAGTGGTGCATATTGGTGGAATCAGTGGCATCCAACACGTCCACAGGAAATAATAATAATAATAATAATAATAATAATAATAATAATAATGATAATAATAATAATGATAATAATAATAATAATAATAATTAATAATAGTAATAATAATAGTAATAATAATAATAATAGTAATAATAATCATAATAATAATAATAATAATAATAATAATAGTAATAATAATAATAATAATAATAATAATAATAATAAGAGTGTTATGGATCAGTGTTTGCCAATGTTTTATCACTCAAATTCCTAATACAAACTATGGGTCGTAATTGTCAAGTTGTGTTCACTCCCTCGCCATTCTTCCCTTTCCGTAGAAGCTGTAACGTAAGAGTCCCAAATCACCGTGAGTGCCTTGGCCTATACGTCTGCATCGGTATCCATGTAATCTCCCATTCCGCCTTGAACGAGAATTGAACACTATATCTTCTCGGTAATGAATATCGTTTGAGCAATCTCGTGGTGTAAGTTCACTAAATAAACCCTTGCATCATTGGAGCTCAGCAGTGCGGTGAAAAATTTAAGATGTACGTAGCAATATTCCCAACAGCTTAATCACATTTCTTTCTTCCGCCATTACTCACATTTTCTTATCGGTAATATTATAGTTTGATGTAATAAACTATAGGAGGAGTTCTATTAAGGGACCCTGTGATGTAGTCAGAAAATTGGGGATAAATGAGTCCTTCAAATATTGCAGCGAAACACCTACTTAAAGGATCTTGTTTCATTGCATAGTCAGGAGGAATCAAAAGCCACCAGGTCTTATACACGATTACAAGGTCCCTTAAGACAGATAACCAATGACAGAGGTATAGTACAGTTGGCTCCACTCCTCCGTTGCCCGCCTATAGAGCCAAACAAGAACTGGTATCCTTTGTGAAACAGGCAGAGGGTCAGAATGAAGAGACCACAAGCTGTAATTTTGATAGATCAGAAAAAAAGAACCTGAGTGTTAAAGACAAACGTCGACAAACTGTGCATTTATTAGAGAATGGAGCATTGCGGACTTCTTATAAATCAAAGACTGGCCAAACCGTGGAATTATCAACAAATTAAGTGCTGGGGTATGAGTTAATCCAGGAAGTATTGGGTGTCACATTCACATCGATCGAGACTCATATAATGCACAGCGGGTTAGTCAGTGATCAGCGCCGCCAGTGGTCATATTTGGCATTAATTTGTAGCCTCTCTTTTCTGGAATTTAGGATTTGCAGGGATGAAGAATGATCCCTGATTAATGTGTCAAACTCGAATGAAAATTACCAAAGCTTAAAAAATCCGAAAGTGAAAAGGACTGAAACATCAAAACTTATGTTATAATTGCGTTATGATTATGTTATGATCTGCATGAGAAAATTTAAGTAACATGCTTTGAGAATTATACACATAATTTATGGGAACTATTGCGTTTTGCTTTTGTCAGTCATTGTCAGGGTGGTCGCCGCGTTGGTGTAGTGGTATAGTGTATAGTGTTCCGCCTCATGTACACAAAGACTGACAAACATCATACCCACACGTCATACACATCCACTACACAATATCAAACATAATTTAGATTATTGAAGTTCATCAGGTTGCGACAACATCAGGGTAAACATAAAGACAGTCATAATATAAACTACAACAATAACAATAACTCACAGCAGTGTGGTTTCAGACAGCTCACGTTTAGTTTTATACATAAAATTACTGCAGTTTTCCTAAACATCCAAATTAATCAACAATACAGTTAAATTCCTCTATATTCTTATTGTGTATTGCGGCAATCATTGCAGTACTTTTGCTACAACATTGTTTTCAGCAGAGAAATGATTAAAACATCAACATAAATAACAAAAGATAAACGTAATGTGTGCCGTAAAGGATGACCGAAGCCCCTCACAATAACAAATGAGAGAGCGGAGGGACAGCAGAGTGTTAGTGAGGGCGAGGTTAATGATCCGACCAGAGTGGTAATCACACTGACCCAAATGTGAACCAATTTCATCGCCCAGCTCTTATGAACACGAGTCTATTTACCATAATGATTTTGTTAATATATAATTCCAGCTGACCGTAAGGTGACATTGAGCGTTTCCGGGTATTATGATGGTGTTGTTGTTGATGTTGTTGTTGTTTATGAAGTTGTTGTTGAAACAGAGTGGGAACAACACAACCTTCAAGTCTTTCCCTGGACAACATTAATACAACGTTTAGTACATAATAATTATTCACTAATGGTCACCAAGTATCATCCATCCTCCTTTAAACTTCATTATCCTAAATATGACATCTGGTTTGCTCTTCATATCTGTCACAACCACTTTCCCTTCTCTCTCTCTCCTGTCTTTCACTATAATAATTATGAAAGTTGGAAGGCAGTTTCAGCGGTGTAAGGCAAATTATTTCTTTATATATGACTGTACGCAGGTGTTCCAAAATCCCGACTGTTGTTTTCTAGCTCTTTTTCCACTTTCCATGCCTAAGCAAAGCAAAGTGCACAATGTTCTTATGATATGTACAGTCATGAGCACTAATAAGTATCCAGGTGTGCTTCAAATACCTAGAGACAGAAAATAAATCCATTGGAATTACTTCGTTGGTGAATTGGACTGTTCAAAGTTTCAACCAAAGCTGTATATTTAATAGTACTCGTGAACAGACCTGTAGTAACGAAGGAGACACCATTTGCTTGTTATACTTTACATTACACTCTAGAGCATACTCGCATGTAACACACTGGACCAATAAATATAACAGCTAGGGTATACACTGTTCTCATACTCCTAAGTAACACAAGATAACACAAGATACACTACAGTATACTCGTTTACAATTAACGCAGGATGCACTGTCCCCACACTATACTTGTAAGTAACTCGATCCTTACTCTGTCCCCGTCGCCTAAGTAATTATGGATCCCTAAGTGTACATCGTGAGTTCCCTTGAGACACCATAAAACACCGGCCCTCTTTTTGGACCATCAGGAGCGTTAGTCTTATGTACACCATTGTCATATTATATTATTGTTAATATAATATGAATAACTACCATCGACTTTGCTGTACCATATAGTAATGCTGCAGGTACTAAGGATGTATAAAAGTATATATCAATCAGTCGGTTCTCCTAACAAAATTAAGGGGATAGTATACTTTTGGTACATTGGAGTGCCTTGATCCCTTAAATTATGCCAGGAAACAGGACCAAATTAGCAAAAATAATGGTGGTGTTGTTTGGAATAGTTTGGAGGAGTCATGTGCTCCAGAATTACCAGTAGTATAATGCCCCCTTAACATATAAGGAGAAACCAATATCAGTTCAGAGTGTTAAAGTCAAAAGGGATTACCGTACAACTGAAGACAAGTGTTATATACATTTACACTGATGCCAGCAGAGTGGGGGTGGGGGTGGGGGTCGGGGGTGGGGTTTATGGGGGAAGGGAAAGGAAGGGGGGGGGGGGGCAGTTACCGGAGCAGCTAATCCTCATGGGGCTACGTTTTATTGATCCCCAACACGGTGGAATGTGGGGCGTCATGAAGTGTTGTAGAGTGTATGTGTGTGTGTGTGTGTGTGTATATAGTGAAAATGCACCGGTTCTAATACCACCTTATATCGATTCTTAGTTAGGCATTTTGAGCAGAATCCGTCGTCTATTAAATTGTCTATATATATAATCATTTACCAGTGTTAATATTTGGAATAATTTGTCTTGTATTAAATTTCTGTACAGTGAGCCCCAATAGTCATGAATGAAACATGGTGAAACATAAAGGCTACCGAAGGAATAAATAAACATCTGGTATACTTATATTCCAAGGTGTGTCATGTGTGTGGTTTTCATAATGTTTCACGGGTTTTCAGTTAATTTTCGGACATACCCGGTACGGTAGCTGCGACGCGACTGTATAAATGGCGCTTATTATTATACGAAACGGCCTCGATTAATGATGTGAAAGTCCAGCCCAACGTTGGTGTCTGTAATAATGTTTTATATAAGATTCACTCAAATGGTCTACTTTCATTCACCAGAGACAGGACTTTTAATCGTGACTGTACATTCCCCCCCAAAATTGTAAAGTATGAGATGACGGAGCCGTTGTATATCCACCTCATGCATCCGTTGGTTGGTTTCTGTTGTTGCATGTTTGCGTTGCGTGATTCTCCTCTTATTTCACTTTTGTTTCTTCTATTACACTTCCCCTAATTTCTTCCTATAGCGTTATCTACTCACTCTTACTTTCTTTCATTAGTCTATTATTTATTAGTCTTCATATTTGTGATTCTTCGTCCTCTTGCCATTCATGAAGAGAGACATTAAAGGACGAAATGAAGGGCTATACTAATTCCCCCAAACTATACCAGGAAACGGAAGAGTATGGAGTAATCAGTATATAGGCCTTCATTATCGTCGTAACAAAAGACTTCCTTAAAGGGGAGATTCTATTGTTGGTGAATAGGAAAGTCTCTGTAGGATTCCTCCAAACTATATGCCACGAAACAACTAGATCCTCTTTTAGTAACATCTAGGTCGCCTGTTTCCTGGCATAGTTTGGAGGAATCACTATAACCCTCCAATTTACCAACACGAGAATCTCCCCTTAATAAGTAAAGCCTGATGACTTTAATGGGGGCTTTCTTTTACTAACACCAAACTATTTTTCTCACTGAAGAGAAGTCCTGCTGAAGTCCAAATTAATTAATGGCACAACGACAATTTCAGTGAACTCATAAACAACAACATACGGGTAAGGTAATCATATAGAAATGTGCACCTCCGTTCATAGTTAAGTAAACCCCCGATTCCATTACCGTAAATAAATAAATAAATAAAAATAATAAATAGATAAATCAAAAGGAATAAGGGTTACAATAGCATGCTTAGATTCCCTTAATGGGGTAGTAATTATTTGGTACTATGGAGGCAGGCGACCACTTCAAAATATACCAACTAATTATTTTGAGGCAGCATGTTTTATATTTTTGTTTTAACAGTAGGGAGGTATCGAACTCTACAAAATCTGACAACACTATACTTTGTCCTCAATTAATGAAACAACGGCCGGCGAGTTTTGCAATGTAATTTCTCTTGGGTGCAATGATTAAACTTCTTCTTCAACGAAAAGTTCTCTTCGTTGATCAGTTCCTCTTATTTTGCAATGAGATTTCACCTTTTTTGTAGAAGAGTAAGTTTAATAATACCAGCCTGTGTTTGTTGTCGGGGGGAAGTAATAGCTGCATGTACAGTCACGGATAAAAATATTCATCCACATTGGGGTGGCTTATGTAAAAGTTTGACAGCTTCCCTCTGTTCGTTAGCCGAGACATTTTCTAATAAATAGGTTAAGTGCCCCTCCCATTATTTACAGCAAGCAGCTATTCACTATTCAAAACCAAAACATCACACGAGAACTTGGAAATATTAGTCAGCAAAATGTCTGAGTTATCCATATGTGTATTGAAACGTATATAAGTCCACGTCTGTATAATTATATGTATGGATGACAAGAAGTTAAAAATTACTGTACCATTCAACCCCATCAACACAATTCATATCAAGCATGCTATTCTTATACTAACACACTGAAAGGTCACGTGAATTCCCAAGGCGTCTATGGGTCTATTACCTAATTATCTCGACCCCCTATTAACACCCCTTTACGGTTGCCAGTTTGGACTTTATTTTTTTTTCCACGGCTGATGATGTATACTGTATATATATAACTTTCCGATATCTGTGGGTAGGCAAATTAATTCTTGTTCTAATAAAAGTGATATCGATGACATCAGTGTATAAGAAAACCAACAAAATATATTCTCGTTCCCCCATATAAATAAATAAATACAAAATAAATAAATAAATAAATACAAAGTTAATAAATAAATAAATAAATATATAAATAAATAAATAAGTATATAAATAAATAAATATATAAATAAATAAATAAATACATAAATAAATAAATAAATATATAAATAAATATAATGGATAAATATAACATTGGACCTTTACATCATCATTGGCACCATCGCTCCCCTTCCTCAAAGTGATTGTCATGATAGTAAAATGTCATGGTCATAAATTTACTTTAATTGTATCATTTTATTCATAGATGACATTAGTGATATTATAACCCGGTATATGTACTTGATAAAGACCTGATAACACACAAACTCCTCATCGAATCAAATAAATATGTATAGTGGTACTGGATTGGACACTGTATGTAGCCTATGTATACTGTATGTGGCTCAGAAAATACAGTGTTATATACAGGGTAGTATATACAGCATCTATATTAATATTATACTGTATAATTATATGAGTTTGTTTTATGGTGTATTTTGGAGGAGTCACTTGCCCCTAACTCGCCGTCTTTATATTATCTCAAGCCAATAACTTCCAACAGAGATTATGGAATGGATGTTGGGGTCGCAGCAAAATAGTTCACCCTTCCTGCCTTTCAGTATTGGTCGTCGTGTTGTTTTTATCTGTATAGTTGTCTCAGCCCCCACTTGACTACTACCACATTATAGTTACACGTCCAAGCAGTCCAATTAACTGTATAGATTATAATTATGCACAGGCGCATTTCAGAAAATCAATAAACTGTTTAAATATATTCAGTTTGCGAAAAATCTGCAATGCATGATTATTCTTTTCTTACGCTTTTATATATTTGTCATTTAAACTGATGCATCAAGAAACAACACAGATACAGATGCAATGAGAAAATAATAATAGTAAATAATCTTCTCCATGTGACGATTACACACACACACACACACACACACAGATGGTTTCTGTTTTGGAGGGCTGGTCAATTTTTTATCGTTGTTGGCTATCTTTATTTTATATATATTATATTATTTTTTTTTGGGGGGGGTGGAGTGGGGTGGGAGGTGGGGCGGTTCCTATACAATTATATCGGCCGGTTGTAATGACACTGTTAATCAGAACGTTCCCGGATGTATAGCACGCACTCTGGATTCGGTCATCTTACTCACTTTCTGTACTGAATGATTTGATACACCATAAATAAATATTAGGCAAGAATGGGACGCCAAATTACACATAAAAAACATAAGAATTAAAAAAACTGCAGTATACATGAAGTAGGTTCATATAAAGTTCCAGATTCCATAAGGACAAAATGAAATCCAAGAGTAGATAGAATATGCAGTTCGATTATTTGTGTTATTTATTTCGTACTTGATAGGGTTTCAAAGGAGTGACTGTCCGATGAGGGGGACATTCAAGTTGGCAGGGCATTTTACATTTATAGCACAATTTTGTTAAGGGGAAAATCTCTTGTTGGTAATTAATTGGAAGGCTACTGATTCCTCCTAATTATACCAGAAAACAAACGCCCTCAGTGGTACTAATAGGGGATCTGTTTAGTGGCATAATTTGGAGGAATCAGAGACCTTCCAATTCACATGTATCCCAAAAAAAAATTCCCATTAAAGTTGTTAGTCATACACTATATACTTCTTATGCACGGCGGGAATTTTAATTAGATATTAATGTGCACAACGTACCGGGAACGCAAACATTTTACTAATACTCTTCCACGTTCCTAACTCATAACGCACCAATGTTTTATATATATTTTTGTGCACAGCCTTCGTTCATCAAAAGAAAAGAAAGAATAAAAAGAAAATAAACACGAAAGTTAGAAGGTTTTTATCGCAAGGCAAAAAATAGATTTATGTAATTATTAACTTATTAACTACAAGAGGAACGATCACAAGGACTCGAGTAAAGACAATACAGTGTTTCTTAACTTTCTCCGACTCCGACACGTGCACGCCGATCGACAATAATATGTTATTTTTGTTGTCGTTCACAGTTTACTTTTAATATCCACAGTAATTATCCCCTAAAATATTCAGTACTTTACGCCGCATCATTCTTGGATTGATAGTAAGGCGATGTTGTAAATTTTCTGTTTATGTGGATAAGTTTGGAGTATTAGTACTGATAAAAGAATGAAATGTTTCTGTTAACGCTTACGACCAAGATAGTTAGTTATTTTCACTTCACTGATGTGTTCTAATTTAAGTTGTTTGCATATTTACACTATCCACCGTGTAAGAACAGCAACATTGGTATGCGTGGAGACCCAATACTGTATGCAGAACAAAATATAACAGAAAACAGCAGCCATTAATTAAGGCAGCCAGGATGCGCGTAATATACAGTACAATAATTATACCAGGGTCCAGAGAATTATACCTTACAATATCAACGGCGCACGCAGGACACAGGGTCCACCAATACACACCAAGATGATCCAAATTAAGAGTTACCCAGGACACACACACACACACACACACACACACAAAACAACAATCTCCGGGATACGCATGAACCAGCAAGGGCCATGCCAAAGGACACATGCAAAAACACACTCTTGTAGAAGGACACACAGAAAGAAACACTCCATAAGGATACACTGACTCTCACAGGACACCGCATATACTTATCAGCACACACAACATATTATTTTCAACACCTTGGGAATTTTCATCAGTCATAGTAAACTTGAAAGGACACAGTCATGAACAGTCAACGGGATCCTATGCACTGTTGTTTATTATATTCCACACACATCAAGGTATATTATTCGTAGGACTGTGGTTATTCACATTTACCTGTATTTATATATTTCCCCGTAAAACCATGTTCGTGGTTCTACGGTATAACAAGCTTGTGAAACGTTGGTTGGAACTTTGGTGTGATTTCTCAGGTGTCTGTTTGGTCATTGTATTCATTCACTTATATGTATTCATTCACCTATTGAAGCTCCTAGATAGTACGAAATATATTCCCGCTGTATAAGGGTTAAAATTGTCGAGTAGCTGACGGCAAGACCGTGTAACCATTAATTAAAGTATAGACGGAAGAACGGTAATGAACACACAAGCAAGCCTTAGCAACGCTGGCCGGACACTAACTAACAACACACATATTCCCTGAGACACTTTAAAACATTGAAGATAGAAAAATATCAAGTGGTTCATGTATCCCAAGACACTGGAAAAGGAACACGAACATATGTCCACGACGATAGGACACAGCAGGAATTAGAATACAGTAACAACAGGCCACCGGGACACTTGTACAAACACGGAGACGCCAAGAAACCCAAACAATCATACGACAGGAGCGGCATGACACGTAGAAGGAATCCAAGCACTTATGATTGGGTTAAAAACATTCACGTGATGCAGAAACTCGGACATCAAACCGCTCACCCTTATGACCGAGAAACCCAAATATCGAAAAGTTGCAAGTAAGGGTAAAAATTATTGTAAATAAACTGAACAACGGGTGGCTGCTTACGTTTACTTCCTCTGACTAACGCCAGACAACTCTTGACTGCATAAAGTTGTTCCGTCTTCCAAAGGCAATTCAATATTTCTTTCAGTTTTTAACAACGTGTGGCGTATAATATCCTTAACAATTAGATAACGCGACACCAGAATGTTTATAGGTCACAGGGAAACTCTCTTTGTTCAAGTGGTAGTGACAGAGCCTCGTCACAATGTACACAAACCACACACACATACACACACAGGGGACCCTTACCTGTGGCTTCCGTGGCGGCGACGGCGGCGGTGAGAGGACGCTGAAGGAGTGGGTGACGGCGGTGTAGACGATGGTGGCTACTAGTACTTGTTTGTACCTTCCCCTCGACTCCAGTGTCTACTTCCGTCTGAGGGGTGAGCAGGTGCACAACTGTCAGCTGATTTGTTGTCGTAACTACAGCTTCCGTCCTGACACATATCGACAGAGGCAGCCAATCACTGAACGTGCATTATCCTTGGCTACACCTCCCTCATAACATAATGCAACGCTCTCCCCTCACTCCCACGGAACTCCCCTCGGACGGCCAATCACATCCCGCCCTTTTGAACTATAGCTCCGCCTACTCTGTGACGTCATTTCCCAAGCCAGCCAATTGATTTCCGGGGTTTGCAAGACACTCCTCCCTCCGATGAAGTTTAATAGAAAATGGAGTTGACCCCACCCACAATTGCAGTGTCCGGATGTCCTAATTCAGTTACAGAAGCCTGTTTGTGTTTAAGTGATTAACATAACGAATCTGAGAGACACAGACATTGATTCGCAGGCAGTTCTGGAGCAGCGGTCTGGGGAACTACCTTCGTAAGAGACCATTAGGAAGGATGATGACTTCTCCAGAGGGAACTTTGTGGGTGCACTATCCCTTGTCGTGTTGAGAATAAAGGTATAAGTCAGACGGGGGCCCCCTTCCTCTGCACAAGCGCTCTGTTTAACCACTGGCGCTTAATGAACTCACGACTAATTATTCTGACTGAGTAGACAGAGTGGGAGGGTTGGTTGGTTGGTTGGTTGTGAATGAATGAGGGGAGAAGCTTGTCTGGACTTGGGGTTGTGTATACTCTGGACTTGTGTGTTGTGGGAGTCATATTATGGGTTCTGGTCCAATTGTATAAAGTGCTTCCGGGAAAGACTTGTTGTATCGACTAGTATTCAAGAGCAGAGACAAAGGTTATGGTCTGAGTGGGAGAGCTTTGGATGGCTGAGGCAGAGCTGTATAGAGACCACACACATTACTTCTTGGATTCATAGCTGACGGACTCTTAATTGACTCCTCCTTAGATACAAGTACTTAAAATCTGTATACAGTTTCATATGAGGACTGACAGAGACTAACTGTTTCACATACAGTGCGATTCGAAGCTTGCTGGAGTGAGCCATAATCATGTAAGCACCACAGTTTCACAATCTGTTTTGCTATTATGCCCTCCTAAGTTTGTAGTAACTGCAACACAGGTTTATATCTGCTCCTCGTTCTATCAAAGGGTAGTTTATATAGTAACATTGATACCACAACAGATTTATTTTTTCTGCACAATCTCACCGTTCATGGTTATACCTTCCACCTCCTCGCCGACAGGAATAATTTGTTACAGAAATAAGCAGCAAAGCATCAATACAATCATATTGACAGACAAGACAATTTCAGCATTGACATATACGGATGTGATGAGAATATCCTCTTCCATCGAGGTTCATTTCTGATACTGTATCGACAACCATCGTTACATGCTGTCACCTGTTCTCTATACAGTATGTTCTCTGTTACTATATATAATTTCACTCTTGAAAATAATATGCCACATCCTCTTTATAGTAATAGCAGAGTTTCGTCAAAATGATATTTGTAAGCTACACAAGGATGAATTCCATAAACATTTTGCTTCTCTGCTACTGATCAATTATTATAAAAAAACAAATAGCTAGTCTCTAGTGCCAATTCATATGGATACACGGGACTGAAAATAATGGAGAGGGAGGAAGACACAATCTGTTCCGAAATGCTCCAGTTTTTTTCGTGGGATAATGTGAACGTCGGCTTCCACTCCTGGAGTGCATTCCAGCTGACTGGCAGGGAAGGAATGAGTGTGGTATGTACAGTCACGAGCACTAATACGTATCCAGGTGTGCTTCGATTACCTAGAGACAGTAAATGAATGCACAATAATATCTCAATTGGAATTAGTTCGTTGGTGAATTGGACTGTTCAAAGCTTCAACCAAAGCTGTATACTTATTAGTGCTCGTGACTGTACATGGCTGCATGGTAGTATGTGCTTTCCTCAGGGATACAAGGCTGGTGTTTGGAAAGATATTTAGCTTTGTGTATATACACTATAGTAATGAATAGTTAATAAAGGAACAGAATAAAGGAAATGTACAATTCCTTCTGTACTGAAAAATTGAGCTTTGAGAAAATGAAAAATGTGTGTGTGTGTGTGTAGCTTTTGACACAGCTACTCATAATGATATACAAAAGAGCATGTGGCAAATTTTGGAGGAATCACAGTAGCTTCTCCTTTACCGACAATTCGACTGAACTATTTCATTATGACATGTATGTATTCCCACGAGAGAGAGAGAGAGAGAGAGAGAGAGAGAGAGAGAGAGAGAGAGAGAGAGAGAGAGAGAGAGAGAGAGAGAGAGAGAGAGATTAAAAAAAACCAAGGATGGGATGGGGCAAAATGCAGGACTCATTCCCATAAAATTCCCTCTAATATATGATTATTGTATATACCATCCCACTGGTTTTAGCTCCATGGTAAATGTTCAATAAAAAATAGTCGTAACCTTATTCATGCATACAGTGCCTTTAAAAAAAATGTGTGGTGTACATTTCCTCACCATTGTGTGAAATCTGAGTAACTTGCATTATTTATAACCATGATTGCTTCCGAGATTATTTATTATAATTTTTTTTTTTATTATTACTATTATTATTATTAATATTATTATTATTATTATTTTTTTATTTATTTTATTTTTTTATTTTATTTTTTTTATTATTATTTTTTTTTTGTGAGGAGTACTGTTCATCATTACAAATAAATGCTACCCTTTGGCTGCGATGAATACAACGAAAGAAATTAAGCCTAGTATTGCTAAACCAGGTAAAGTTAAGTAAGCTTCACAGGAAATTGACAAAATTCACTGTGGCTACAAAATATATTATTATCAACAATATATGTTTACATCAACCCCGTAAAATATAGGATTGAAATAATATATAATGAGTGTAACTACTGAATGAAATTCTTATCATAAACTAACTTGGTAGGCATATAGTGTACAATATAGGTAATTAAGATGAGGGAGAGTTTCGTAAATAGACGCGAGAGTTCCGTAAATAGTCGACGGTTTAAAGACAGTACTTTTCACTATATGTTATGTCTGAGTAAGTGAACGACGTCGACACTATATAATTATATGATGTACTCTTTCTTGGTTCAGCAAAACTAATCCTATTATCAGATCCACTTGTATCTATGAGAGTTTCTACATTTAGGGAACGACTCGTACTGTGTTTTAGACAGTTATAGATCACTCTTCTTTTCTGTTAAGGGACCCAGTGATGTGGTCAGAAAATTGGATATAAATGAGTCCTTCAAATATTGCCACGAAACACCACCTATATGGAAGGAGTTTGTATCGTGGCATGGTCAGAAGGAATCAGAAACCTTCTATTTTCATACACTATCGATCACAGGATCCTTGAGAATGGTCCTATATAAACAAAATAATAAACCCTGGACTGACCACTGCCAGTAAGTTATATACAGGACTCATGAATTGATAGCGAGGTTCCCTTATATCCTTATTGCTACATGGGTCTCTGGTATGTACTGTACACAGGTTAACTCGATAATATAAATCTAATCACTAGTTGAACCTCAGAATACCAGACCATATATTCTATTTTATTATATGGTCAGGTATTCTGGGGTTCAATTTCACCAAGTGCTGAGGTGAGGATTAATTAATGGATATGCTATTTGTTCAGTACCCGGGTCGTGTTTTTCGAGTGTTCGGGTTCGATCCCCATGCAGGTGAGGTTATATACATGGCTTAAATTTCACACACAGTCATATCTCCGCCTGTACCATTCATAATTCCAAACTAAGAACGCGGAAAAGTAAAGGCAAAATACACACACACACACTCCTCTACAATTCAGAAAAGGCTTTCCTCAAAGATCAGGTTAACTTTGTAAGACTATAATTGTATACTGCATGTCATGTCACCACCCACACAACCCTACAAATGATATAACTACTTATTATTACAACCAAGACAAATCAAACCTAACCTAACCTAAGCTATATAACTTTATTCTCTCATCCTTACAGTATCAAAGACCTAACCTAACTTACCACAACCTAACCAAACCTAACCTGACTTTAGTCTCTCATCCTTACAGTATTAAAGACCTAACCTAACCTAACATAACTTTATAGTCTCTCATCCTTACAGTATCAAAGACCTAACCTAACCTAACCTAACTTTAGTCTCTCATCCTTATAGTATCAAAGACCTAACCTAACCTAACCTAGTCTGATTCTCTCGCTCCTTCTCTCCTCTCTAGTACCCACACCATCCTTCCCAATCCTTCTCGGGCCCATCTATACCATCATTCTGCCTTAATTCCTACACTTCACCGTCTACACTTTACATTTAGATATACTAGTTTTACTTGGATAACTATAGACAATTAATTTTCCCTTCGCTTCCGTGACTCGAATAGCACATGACTTAGATTAGGTTTGATTGGGTAAAATAAGAACAACTAAAGTTTAATTTCCACTGGTATAACTATATGATGCTGTACAAATGACTCACTACTTCATATAATACAAGTTTTTAATGGATGAGATAATGTGTAGATCGCATGACTGAATCCTTATATTATTCATTGCCGTGGGTGCTCAAGAAAACACACTCACTGAGAACCAAAGATAACACCAGAATGGCAGAGAATGTGAAATGTCGAACTGCACTTGCCAACTATTATTCATTTAGTTTGACTCTCAAGATCAGTGTGCTTTTATTGTATGTAAACTTTTTTTTTATTAAGTTCTTTATTTACCTTTAGTAGAACGTTGCCGCTAAAGACCATGAAGTTATTTGATGCTTGGTGGGAAATTAGTAAGAGTAAACATATGTAAACAATCTCAGTAATATCATGAAAGAGAACAAAGACATCATTGATAATAATATGAAAATAATGATAAAAATAATTGATGTATTGTACAGCTCTGTATGTAATCTCTTCCCAAATGTCTATAGTTACCCCAAATGTCTATAGTTACCCCAAAAGTCTATAGTTACCCCAAATGTCTATAGTTACCCCAAATTTCTATAGTTACCCCAAATGTTTATAGTTACCCCAAATGTCTATAGTTACTCCAAATTTCTATAGTTACCCCAAATTTATATAGTTACCTCAAATTTCTATAGTTACCCCAAATTTATATAGTTACCCCAAATGTCTATAGTTACCCCAAATAAAATCGGTTTCGTACAGTGTAACGTGAAAGAAAACCCACAATTTGAAGGCTAACTAATCTAAATATATAATGTTACTGTTACTAACTTCAGGTATATATTTGTAGGATAATAAATGTTAGACACAAGAAACTTTCACAATATATTTCACACCTATTATGGTATTATATTGTAAAAATGATAGACAAAAACACTGTAGAGTCTTGAACACTGTGCGACATACATACATCATGGAAATTATCAACTTGTTTGCAAGGTTACTCAATAGTACAGCTTTATATAAATTAAGGGGGTGCGGAAATAGGGAGACAGGCTTGTAGAGGGGGTTTAGGGTTTTTTTGGGGGGGCCAGGGGGGTGCGGGAGTAAGGGGACAGGCTTGGGGGGGGTTAGGGGGGTTTTGGGGGGGTCAGGTGGGTGCGGGAGTACGGGGACAGGCTTGGGGGTGAGGGGGGGTTAGGGGGGTGCGGGAATAGGGGACAGGCTTTCTATCCACCCCAAGCCTGTCCCCCTATTCCCGCACCCCCCCCCCAAGCCTGTCCCTACTCCCGCACCCCCTTAACAAAATTATATGTCAAAACTTATAGAGATTGATAAATATAGTAAACTGAGCACAATACTAAAAACTGAAACAACCGATTCACTACTGACTGTTCTATACGTGGAAGTTGTTTCTATTGGGACTCTAACTTGTTTCAGGGTATTAAGGGGATAGTATACTTTTGGAACATTAGAGCCCCTAGATTACTCCAAAGTATGCCAGGAAAAAGGACCAGGTTAACAAAAATAATGGTGGCCTGTTGCTTGTAATAGTTTGAGGGAATATGTTGTTCCAGATTTACCAACACTGTATAATACTACCTCCTTAAGGGGACAGTCTGTTGTTGGTGCTATGGAAGGTTAGTTAGTGATTCCTTCAGATTATGTCAGTTTTAATGTATGTAGAAATTATTATAACAACTCGATGCAAACAGAAAAGTACACTGTGAAGTATAGTAAGCCAAAGGTCAGGATTAAGAGGGTAATTCACTTTTGTTACATTGGAGTGCCTTGATTCCTCCAAAGTATACCAGGAAACAGGACCAGATGAACAAAAATAATGGTGTTCTGTTGCTTGGAATAGTTTGGAGGATTCAGTTGCTCCAGATTTACCAACATAAAATTTTCCCTTTAAGTTTTTCAGATGTAGTAGCCCAACACACACACACACACACACACACACACACACACACACACACACACACACACACACACACACACACACACAGACTTTTGACACTTGATACACAACATGAATAGTCTCCCAGTAATTACATTGAACCATTACCAAATTCAATCATTAGGAAATCATATATTAAACATCACATATTATTATAATGTTAAGAGTGGTATGCAATGTATAATTATGTAAAATTATATTTGTTCTTCTTATCTAATTGTTATATAAAATTATGGGACCTATGCATTACAGTACAGTAGTAATTATAATTAGTCGTGTACAACAGCTGGCAGGGACCACATTTATTACCTTTCAGCTATACTTATAAGATTAAGGTTCAATTATATGTATACACAGGCTGGTATTATTAAACTTTCTCTTCAACGAAAATACTCTTCGTCGCTGCGTTCCCATTATTTTGCAATGCGAATATAGCGACGAAGATTGTTTTAGTCAAGGATAGCGTTAAATATTACCAGCCACATTCATTTCCTCTGTCCGTATTTCTCCGTTCTCTGATCAGATTGCTTTGGTTCAGATTCGTGCATGGCCGTTGTCCCTGAACCTCTGAAAACAGTTTGATGGGAAGGGAAAAAGTTTGTCTGGCCAGTGGAAATAAAAAAAGATGATAATTCTGCTATATATAGTGTTACACCCACTAAACAGGTGAAAGATAATAATTATGCTATAGTGTAACACCCATGTACTAAACTTAATTGACGACAACATATATAGAAAATTCACTTGTTCACCTCCATCCTCAGCTTCACTCTCACGTTGTCTACATCCAGCTGAGCCATGGTGATGGGGCGGTTCATGGGGGCTGTCTTGGCGAAGTGTACCAGGGAGTCATGAACTGGCATCGATATTCCCACCATACCTTCTTCCATTTTCGCCGGTGTGAGGTTAACAGACGAGGCATTGCTTCCAGGGGTTCGTGGTGGTGATAGGAAAGGACGGGCTGTCATGGTGGTGGGAGAACAGTGTGAGCAAAAACTGTGGACAGATGGTAGTGTTAGGTACTGTTGTTGGGGACTCGGGTGCTTGGAATCAGGCTGTACTGGCGCTAGATATAAAGAACTGAGGTTTTTCCTTGACGAGGATGATGATTTAGCGTGGCGGGAAGTGTTCTTCGGAAAAGTGGCAGAATGGTCTTGAAGGATGTCCTCAATATCAAATACTGGGAGATTGTTCTTCACACGACGGCTCTTGTGAGGACGTGCATGAGTGGATACAGACGACCCACTCATGTCTCCTGGCCGGGTGTGAAAACTCCCCAACCAAGTCGACTCTGCGTTCACTGGTAATGGTGGAGGAGGCCGGGAAGGATAGGATCGGTCTTTTGAGGGGCTGTGTTCGACATTTTCTCTCGTATATGACCTAGTGCCGTGGTTGGAATGTGTCCTATCGACCATCTTCCTCGAGTTACTGCGGTTTTGGGAGGACATGTGTAGTTGTTGCTGCATTGGTGGCGACACCACCACAGACGGGTGCGTCCCCAATGAGGACATTCCATGGGACACTGGATGAACTTTCTGAAAGGATAATAATTGCCCACATGAGTTTTACTAAGTCAGCACATGTGCAGGTAAAATTGTTAGGACCATGATATTAAGTGGTGCCCAATGCTTTCCTGGAAACACATTGTGATGCATCAAAAATATCGATAAAATATAATTCAGCATATATATCAGTTGTTTCCTTTATGTATATCATATGAATCCTTGGATTTATTTTAGCTTAGGATGCCGTGTATAATGCCTGCGTTGTTAACAATAGATTTTAGACCTCTTGGTAAAGTCACTCCTGTGGGTGGGACCGATAACTGAAGAGAAAGGCAGCTAAAGTACTACATACTTAATACAGCAGCTGAACCAGAGTTATAAAGGGATACAAAGAAAGTGAAACTGTAGCAGCGTACTCCATGTTTAGAATGCGGCTTAAGTTAAATACTGACGAGAAATGATAGGTTAGAATGGTAAATTTGTTGTACCTACAGTGTAGTAGTTATACCCACGATGCAGCAATATTTGTTCACTATGCAGCATTTGTACTGTACTTATATACTTATGCAGCATGAATACTCAGCCAGCAAATGCTACACTTACCCACCATGCAGCATCAATATGGACCATACATCACCAATGCCCACAATGCAGCATCTGTACTTGGTATATCCATCTACTGTACCTTTATTACACCATATAATTATATACATGAACCTTTCACCAGACTTACTCAACATGGACCAGCTGTACCCACCTTGCAACAGCAGCAGGAACACTTCCACCAACTGACGATGCAGGCGAGGTGGACCCCAAGCAATAGGAACCCCAACGCCACACAAGCACCCACCAGGGGCTCCTTCATTAACTGTAGAGGAAGAGAATAACGAGAGAAAAGTAGGATTCAATAATCATCAGTCAAAATTCAACGCTCAGCAGTCAATAACCCACACTCAGCATTAACACTCAGCAATCAGTACCATGTGCAACAGGATAAAGATGATGTAAAGTAGAAAAAGGAAACACTGTGCTCGGCCAGAAAGGAGGGACAGAAGGCACGAAAAACAATTCATACTTTCGAACTGACAGAACGATTATTCCGCTTACTTTTGGTGGTATCAGTCACAAACTCTTGGTATAGTGAAACTGAACTGAAAATTAACATAAATTATTTATATTCATCTGGAATTAACCTAGCAGGATTACAATGTGGTAGTGTTTATCTGTTTGGTGTCCCTCACATGCACTCATTGAAAGTTGGGACCAAGCATATGACTTTAAATTTTCCAGAATATAATTATGTATACATAATTATATGTCTCAGAGTGAGGAAGCAACATCTGGAAAATAGAGAAGGTTGGTGTGAAAAAACTGGCTCCCTGTACACTCTCTAGGGGAGGAAATAATTTTTGCTTAGAGAACAAGGATAATATTTCTTACCTCCTCCAAGGTGTGAAGGAAATCGTCCATGTTTCTTTATTTTCTAAGCTCTTTCCACCAGGATAATATAATGTTACTCCTTTCCAACAAATGTTTTTATCCTTCCACAAGTTATCGTATTATCTTCTTGCTTGTTTACACTATTTCTCTAACAGCTCCGTTCTGTATGCTCCTTTTTTCACGGCCACGTTCTGTTTGCTCCTCCTAATGCTACATATATGGTCCTCCTTTTACTACATATGCTCCAACTTTTGCTACATATGCTCCCTCTCTTCCAACTCTCTTTTGCTTGTTCCTTGTTTCGCAGCCTACACTTACACCACACTATGCTCCATACTTCACTGAACCGTCCACACACACACACACACACACAAACAAACAGGCAGGAAGAGCTGGGCTGAGATACAGACTCTTGGATGTAGTCGGGAAAATTGGAGGTATAGGAGTCCTTCAAATATTGCCACGAAACATCACCTGTATAGAAGGAGCTTGTTTCGTGGCATAGTCAAGAGGAATCGGAAGCCTCCAATTTCATAGCCGATCACAGGGTCCTGAAGTTGAAGTTCCTGGAGTTGTATCGTGTATTTGTATCACTGGTGGGGAGGAAAAGCTCAGATCCGGGATGGGGTATTATATGTATGACACTATAGCCTTCTCTCTCTCTCTCTCTCTCTCTCTCTCTCTCTCTCTCTCTCTCTCTCTCTCTCTCTCTCTCATACAGACACAAACATACAAACAAATACAAATTCACAATCTCATGCTTCTCTCGCTCTCTCTTTTTTTTCTCTCTGTTATTTTCCACAGCTGATTTTTCTACCTGGCTAGTGTCGTTAATCCCAATTACATTATAACTGCATGGGTAGTGAGTGCCGTTAGCTTATATTGACAATTACAGAATATAAGCATTTTCACAAACCTCTTATTATTAATGTCATGTCTAGTCGAGGCAAAAAAAAAAAAAAAAAAAAAAAAAAAAAAAAAAAAAAAACACTTCCTCACGATAAGCACCAAGATCACATGCACTTCCTTTGGTTTCCTCCTACACATATATCTTATCGCAACCTTATACATAATGATAACTGTTGTTTTCACTATAAACATGTGTGTGTATACGTATCAATATCCTCCAAGTAATCGTATGTATGTACAGTAAAAATCCAGTACGTAGTGAAATAGTGTAGTCAGTAACCTATTTGTTTTGCCTTTTTATCAGGAATAGTTTTGGGTAGTATGTATAATTATATATTGTTTTACCAGCATCCAACTCAAATGTAATAAATAACACTGGCAATATAGTGGCTTAAGGGGGCAGAACAGTGTTGGTAAATCTGGAGCAAATGATTCCTCCAAACACTTCCAAGCAACAGAACACCATTAATTTTGTTCATTTGGTTGTGTTTCCTGGCATACTTTGGAGGAAATGAATAGCTCTAATGCACCAAAAGTATAATCTCTCCTTAAATAAATGGTTTAAAGATGCAGGCTTGGGGTTAATAAAAATACTATGGAACGGAAAGGAACATATTTTTTTTTTCAACAAGTGTACAAGTGTTTATAGTTTTGTAAAGTTGTGAACATTGATGCCAACGGTGGTAAAGTTAGGTGGGGGGAGGGGAGTATGTTGTTGTTGTTGTTTTTGTTGTGTGAGAGGTAAAGGAATATATATAATTGATTATCTATCTCTACTGAAGGGGCTGGGGGTGGTGCTGAGGGGGGGGAGGCGAGTATGTTGTTGTTGTTGATGGGTGAGAGGTAAAGCGATATATATAACTGATTCCTCTATCTCTCTCTACTGAAGGGGTGGGTGGTGGGGTTGAGGCGAGTATGATGTTGTTGTTGTTGTGGTTGTTGTTGTTGTTGTGGTTGTTGTTGTTGTTGTTGTGTGTAAGGTTGTGATATATATAATTGATTCCTGCTAAGTATGTCAGGAAACAGACTATATTGTATTTCTGTAGACGAGTATAATATAGGGAGATCTGTTTTGTAGCATATTTGGAGGAATCAGGAGCCTCCCAAATTCGTTACCTGATTAATTTTATACCCTGGAGACTTAATTAATCTGCAAATCTAATAATATCCATGATTAATTAAGATAGTATTTCTTATTTGGCATATCTGAATATAATTAATATTGATTATCAGTGGCCTGTTGGTATGTCATAACACAGCACTTAATTATATCCATAAATATACCTTAATTAAAGCTGAGTTTGAATAGATATAGATATTAGCACTGGCTTCAGGTTAGTTAATGAAAAAGAGATTTGGAATATATATAATGATAGAAGTTCAAATTTTTCCAAGTTCTTTATTTACCTTTAGTACAAGGTCCATGAAATTATTTGATGCATGGCGGGATATTAAAAAGAGTAAATATATTATGTGAAGTTGTGACTGTTTAACATAGTCTACCATATATTTTCATTTTCTATGTTATTAAGTTAAAAGAAAACTTTTTCTTTATGGGAGACAATTATATTTTTTCACTATCTAAACACATATTTTATACTTTTATTAATTTCCCACCATGTATCAAATAACTTCATGGCCTTCAGCGGCAACGTTCTCCAGAGTGTTGGGGCTCGTACTAAAGGTATATAAAGAACTTATTAAAAAAAGAAACAATAAAAAAATTAGAATGTCTGCATAAATATATTAGACTTTTCTGTATAAATGCATTTATTGTCGAATTATACATTTCAGAGATCTCACAAAAGAAAGAAAAAAAAAATACAGTATAGATTTGGACAATTATCAAGACCACGTACTAACATCCTATTAGTTATTTCAATCGGTCCGGATGGAAAATGTTAATACTCAAATAATGTTAATTGCTGACCTATCAATTCTTATTATATATACGTCAACAATATATATGTGAGTTCTAAAGTAAATAACAGAGCCGGAATTTACATCATACAGAAATTACTAAATATAAAACCTTGTCAGACAAAAAAAAGCTTACTCCAGTTTCCCAGTCTGTTGTTGTCAGGAAATTGGAGGTAAATGAGTCCTTCAGATATTGCCACGAAACACCACCTACACTATATGATGATAGAAGGAGCATTTTTGTTTAGTGGTATAGTCAAGGGGAATCAAAAGCCTCCAATTCTCATACACAATCACAGGGTCCACAATTTGGGGCCATCGTAATGTAGTAAGAAAATTGGAGATTAGGCTAGTGAGTCCTTCATATATTGTCACGAAACACCACCTATATAATAATAGAAGGAGTATTTCTGTTTCGTGGCATAGTCAGGGGGAATCAAAAGCCTCCAATTCTCATACACAATCACAGGGTCCACAATTATAAGTTTAAAGAGATCAACACCCGAGATTATGAACCAAACTAATGTATTATGAGAACAGAAGACTGAGGAAGAAGGATGGAGGACGAAGGACGAAGGACGAACGGTATAAAATTGTGTATCAGTGTTAAAGCATCACAAGGCAGCAGCGGGGTTGGATGTACAGTTGTGGCCAGATATTCGTAACCATCTTGGTATCTTAATTCAATTTTTGCACTATTGGCCACAAGAATTCGTACACACGCTGTTGTTGTTGTTGTCGGGGGTTTACAACGTTATAGAAAATTAATGTAAGACTACGTAACTGCAATATGACATTATTATTAGGTTTGTTGTTTTGCTAATCACCGAGTCACTTACTTGGTAGACCATTCATTGCAGTAATTCCACAATAATGACCTCTCCTTCCATATAGCCTGTGTAAGAAAACCCATTACCAACCGTACACTGTCCACGTCTTGTTAAAAAATCACTTTGAACGATTGTCAAATGCTCAGGCTCCATTCAAAATACATGTACAGAAGTTGACATCATTTTTTTTTTTATATATACGTTGTAAGTGTGGATATTGTATCAGACTCAATCAGAGTGGTCACAACATTTTACTCTCTATATATGGGTAACCTATAGACAGTAGCCTACGTAAAACACACACACACGAGCAAACAATGTCGAAATGAACACTGCGACTCTTGTTTTCTTTGAGCCTTTATAAGTTCATACTCGTGTTGTTTTGTTTCGTGGCATAGTCTGGAGGAATCAGAGACCTTCTAATTCACCAATAAAAGAGGATTATCCCCCCTTAACTCACCCCATTTATTAACAGACCACGTAGGGGGGCATTGCCTGTACAGATGTGGGAGATACAGTAAGGGTTGGCGGCACCACTTCGGACCCGGGGCAATCTCTTTCCTTTCTTCGGCTGTCTCTCCTTTCCTTTTTCTTTCCTCTCTTGCTTGCTGTCGCTCCTCCTGTCTCCTTCGCCCTTATGGTACAGTCGTGGCAAATAATCCTTGATCAGGGTGTAAAGCGAAGTCTGGTCAAGGATTATGTGCTGTGACTGTACATGGTCTTTCCGGGCTTAAACAATCTTCTTTAATTAATTCGTCCCCCTTTATAAACTTAATCTTATTCATAAATACAGAAACATTAATAAATATATTGAACATTAATCCAAGATGCAGTTCCAGACGTCAGAAACATATGTGTGTGTGTGTGAGAGAGAGAGAGAGAGAGAGAGAGAGAGAGAGAGAGAGAGAGAGAGAGAGAGAGAGTTGTAGTGTGTCTCTATAAATTATATAAAGAAAAGGAAATAATAAACATCAACACTTCCTCAGCATCAGATTCAATTCCTTTACTACGGTCCGTTAAGGGATCAGTGATGCTGCTGGGAAGTTGGAGGCTTGTGATTCCTCCAAAGTACCGTAGGAGACAGATTCCCTCTATATTGATGGTGTTTCGTGGCAAAGTTTGGAGAAATCAAAAGCGTCCATTTTATCAGACTATACCAGAGGGCCCTTAAGGGGAGATTGTCTTGTTGGTGATTGAAATGTCTCTGATTCCTTCAAACTATGCCACGAAACAGATCCCTCATTTAAGTAACAATAGGGTCGTCTGTTTCGTGGCATAGTTTGGGGGAATTAAGGTGCTCCAATCCACCAAAAAGGGAATCTCTCCTTAAGGGACCTTGTGTTATAGTCAGAAAAGTGGAGATTAACGAGTCTTTCAAATATTGCCACGAAACACCACCTATAAGGAAGGAACTCGTTTCGTGGCATGGTCAGGAGGAATCAGAACCCTCCAATTATCTATCATACACGAGCATAGAAGCCCTTAAGGGAAAACGAACTCCCCCTCTCTTTTATGGCGCCGTTTGCCTCGGATGTCCTCGTTGGTGCCTGGCGTGCCCTGAGGACTGGCCACGTCTCCCTTCACAATCTCTGGTCAGATGGCCGCCCGTCCGCTTTTATAAATGATGCATACATTTCCGGAGAGCTAGCTATATGGGGTTGGTCGGCCGCGTCCCCCTTCCACGCCCCCCCCGCCCCTCTCCTCCCCAAACTTCCTCCTTCCCCTTATGTATAATACTGCGTTGTGTTGTGTTGTGTTCTTTTATGGCTGTGGTCGCTTGCATATTATATACTGCTGCGGTCACTGTATGGGGAAATTATAAGGAATTATTTATAAGGAATCGATTATGCTGTCGAAGAACTGAATGATTTTCTTTTTTATTGTTTGGTTATTGACTCCTCCAAGCTATACACTATATGCCATGAAATAGAATCGCTTAGTGTAGGTGTTGTTTTGTTGCACATTTTGGTGGATTCAGTATAAGCCCACTTTTACTATAATATCATAAGTCTCTTACATCCTTGGGCAATAGATTTCATATTTTCTTTCCTATTAATTTTTTTTTAGTCATATAGTATCGTTTGGTGCTTCTGACTCCATTACTATATATATACTATATTCACCACCATCATCACTATCTCCTCCCACCACCACCACCACCATCATCATCATCATTATCATTATCACTACTCCACCACCATCATCATTATCACTACTCCACCATCATCACTATCTCCTCCACCACCACCATCACCATCCCATTCCTCCTCTTCCTTTCACAGTGAGGGAGGAAAGAGCACCACGGTTTCTTCCACATTCCTTCCGCTGTCTGCCAAACGTCGTAAGTTTTCTCTGAGGTCTGACAAGGCGAGGAACATCAGTGGTGGCCGTTTGTTGGGTGGAGTGGTGGGCGTGGAGGTGGTGGGTGAGTGGGTGTGGATGAGAGCCTAAACGGGTGGGTGTGGAGACGTGGAAGTGGGAGTGGATGAGTGCCTAAAATCGGGTGGAGTGGGCGTGTAAATGAGCGAATTAAAAGTGAAAGAGGGCGTGAAAGTGGACGGAGTAGGCGTAGAAGTGAAGAGGCCTAAAGGTGGGCGTAGAGGTGGGTGAAGTAAAAGTGATGGTGGGCAGGATGGTGAGGGAAGTGGAAATGAAGGCACACTCGAATACTATAGTCTCTAGTCCACCTGAGTCGAAGCCCGAGATCTGAAACAGGCGGTTTCTGGACGACAGCCCACCCAAAGCCTCAGTGGTTCGAGATATGTGTACCCTGGAGATGATTTGGGTGGGCTGTCATCCAGAAACCACTTGTTTCAGATCTCGGGGTTTCAACTCAGGTGGGCTAGAGACTATGGTATCTGAGTGTACATGGGTAGTTAGATGGATGAGTACAGAGAGGTTGAGGGTGGTGGTGAGGGTGGTGGTGGCGGGGGTGGTCGACGTATGCATGAAGGTAAGTTGGGATGTGAGTAGAATTTTGGGTATGGTGGTGGGGAAGTGGAAGTTTACTCCCCAGTTCCCCACTTTACATTTTGGGGTGAGGGAAGTGGAAGTTTGCCCCTAGTTCTGCAATTTTACTTTTCCTGCCACACTCCTCCATTATTTTTATCAGTATTTCTCATATCTTATATAAAAATGCCAGTGCAAGTCTCCTCATTCTCCAACTGCAGTATTCATGTCAGTGGTCTCAGAGCCTCAAACTGTTTATTCCATTCAGTCCTTACAAATTTTCATAATTCAGTATTCCAGTACTTCTCTTTCTTCCAGTACACTCCCCACACCTTTTCAAATTCCAGTACCCCCTATCCATCCATTTCTTCCACCCCTCAGTTCTCCCTCCCCTACTTTGTACTCATTCCAGTACCCCCATTCCACCTCTTATCCTCTCCAGTACTCCCTCCTCCTCCACATCTTCTCTCCAGTACACCCTCTCTCTCTCTCTCTCTCTCTCTCTCTCTCTCTCTCTCTCTCTCTCTCTCTCTCTCTCTCTCTCTCTCTCTCTCCACTTTCATTACTTCCTCCACTTGCATCGCTCGGTTCCTTGGCCCATCACATAACTCCTTCAGCGTCAGACTCTCCACACCCAGGCCAGGCGCTCAGGACAAGAGATACATGCCTTATCAGCTGACACCAACCCCCCCTCCCCCCTCTCCCACTTAGCCCCCTTCCAGTCTCTCTCTCTCTCTTCCTTTCTTTCTCTCTTTATGTTTTTTTTTTCTTTCTTTTTTCTCTCTCTCTCTCTCTCTCTCTCTCTCTCTCTCTCTCTCCTCTCTCTCTCTCTCTCTCTCTCTCTCTCTCTCTCTCTCTCAAGTAGTCCTTCCAAATTTCACCCCCTCCTGTCTGTCTATCTGTGTATCTGTCTGTATGTCTGTCTGTTTCTATCCAACACTTCCTTCCTCTCTGTCTTTACTCACCCATACTTCAGTTCCTTCCCCCACCTCCCACCCTCATCACCCCCCACCACACCCCCTCATCATCCCCCACCAATAACTGACTTCACCTCTCTCCGGGGCCCTTCCTTACCCTCCCCTCACCCACAAGCCTCGAATCGTCCCCTCTCGCTCTGTTTCTCACTCTTTCTCACCCCCCCCCTAATCCCCCTCGTCCCTCCCTCTCTCCCCCCTTCCTCCTCGCGTTTCTTCTCCCCTCCTCCCACCAGATTTTCCAATTTGTATTCGTGGCTATTTGGGTGTATCGGGCCATCGCCTCTTTTGATTTGGCTTTGGGGACAAGGCGACCAAGAGGCAGTGAATTCATGCAATAAGTTGAAATGGCATTCAATAACTGTCTTGTGAGATTCTCTTGGAGGCGAACACGACCTGCAGATGTTTATGTTCGGGAGGCAATGAAGGGGAAGAAGAGAGTCGTGTCCGGGCGAGCGAAGGGAGCGGAAACGTATGAACTTTTCTGGAGAGCGTGGCCCGCCTTGACACCTAAATTCTACAAATATGGGTTAAGTAAATAAGAGACTATAAAAAGGAATTGAGTGCGGGCGTGATTGCCGTTTGTTTGGAAATTGGTGTTCAGAACTCTTCGCCTTCTTCCCAGAACTCCGGGCACCGTGTAGGAATTGCCGAGAGATGCGCAGACTCGTTCCCTCCTAGACCTCTCTTGATCTTGGTTCTCTCCATCAACACCGCGTCTTTGTTGACCCGGGAGGAAATTGCAACTGCGGCTCCAGCACCCCGAATCCTACTTTTCGAAAATAGGGGAAGATTGTCGTCGCAAAGAACAGTTTTGAACCCCGAGAATAAACGACATCGACAACACCAACATCACCAACAACAACACCACCATCATCAACAACACCAACACCACCCAGCACCACCACCATCAATACCAAAACCACCAACAACACCATCAACAACACCCAACACCACCAACACCAACACCACCACCAACAATACCACCACCACCACCACGACCATCAACACCAACACCATCAACACCAACACCATCACCAACACCAACAACAACAACACCATCAACATCAACACCAACAACACCACCATCACCGACACTCGTAAACTGTGAGACCATCTGAACACAACGACTGGACGAGGCAGACGACGAGTTGAGGGAGAAAAAGAAAAATAGCCTCCCCTTCCCCCCCCTTTCCTCTCTCTCTCTCTCTCCTCTCTCTCTTCTCCTCTCTCTCTCTCTCTCTCTCTCTCTCTCTCTCTCTCTCTCTGCTCTCTCTCTCTCTCTCTGTCTCTCTCTCTCTCTCTCTCGTCTCTCTCTCTCTCTCTCTCTCTCTCCTCTCTTCTCTCTCTCTCTCTCTCTCTCTCTCTCTCTCTCTCTCTCTCTCTCTCTCTCTCTCTCTCTCTCTCCTCTCACTCTCTCTCTCTCTCTCTCCTTCAATGATCCCTGTTCTTCCTCTCTCCCATTGGCCCTAGCGACCCCCTTCTCCCCTCTATCCTCTCATTCTCAGTGATATTTTACCCCCTTCCCCTTCCGCTCCCCCCCCCCGACCCACCCCACCCCCAACAATTTCTTCTTCTCCCCCCCATCTTGCTTCGTTCCTAGTGATCTCTTTCTCCCCCTCCCCTCCCCTCCCTCCTCTCTCTCACTCACCATAATAACCTTTCTTCTCCTCTCCTTCTTTTCCTTTCCTTCTTTTTCCTCTCCATCCTTCTTTCTCCTCTCCTTTTTTTCTTTTTATTTTTCCTCTCCTTTCCTTCTCTCTCTCCTTTGCTTTCCTTCTTTTTCCTCTCCATTCCTTCTTTCTCCTCTCCTTTCTTTCTTTTTATTTTTCCTCTCCTTTCCTTCTCTCTCCTCCCTCTGCCTTCCTTCTTTTTTCCCCTCCTCGCAATCGTTTTCCTTTCCTTTTTTTTCCTGCCTTTTCCTTCTTTCTCCTCTCCTTTCCTTCTGTCTCCTCTCCTTTCCTTTTTTTTCCTCTCCTCTTCTTTTTTCATATACGCCTCTTCCTACACTTCTTCAATTCCTCTCCCAGCTCCTCCTCTTTCTTTCCTCTTCTCTTCCCCTTTTATCTCCCCCCCTCCTCCTCCTCTTCATCCCCCCTTTCCCTCTGCTTCCTCCTACTCCCCCCTTTTCTCCCTCCTCCTTCTCCTGCTACTCCCATTTCTCTTTCAGTTCTTCTCATGCAATCTATTTTTTCCTTTCGGGGTCCTTTCATCCTCCTTTCCTTCCTTTCCCCTATTCCTTCTACACATTTTTCTGCATCCTTCACCACCCTACTTTCTTTCCTAGCCTTTCCTCTATTCCTCCTACATCCTCCTGCATCCTACTACCCTCCCTCCTTACCATCCTTTCCCCTATTCCTCCTGCATCCTACTACCACCTTCATTTCTTTCCTTTCTCTTACATCCTCCTGCATCCTACTACCACTCTCCTATCTTTTCTTTCCCCTAATCCTTCTACACATCCTCCTGCATCCTACTACCACCCTCCTCTCTTTCTTTCCTTCCTTCCTCCCAACTGTAATTCCTCGTTCCACTCCTACCGCAATTCCTCTTCTGCACCTCATCTCCCACCTCTCCCTCCTCTTCCTCCCCCTCTTCTATATGTCTCCATTTCTTCTTTTCTGTACCTCCTCTGCCTCCTCCTCTTCTATACCTCCTCTTCCTCCCTCCTTCCTCTCCTTCCTCATCCTCCTCTTCTATATCTCCTTTCTTTACTCTTCCTCCTCCTCTCCTTCCCTACCCCCCTCCTCCTCCTACTCCTCCACTTCCTCCTCCTCTTGTATACCTCCTCTCCTTCCCTACCCCCCTTCTCATCCTCTTCTCTCACCTCTCCCATCCTCCTCCTCCTCCTCCTCCCTTTCAACCAATCCCCCCACGAACGACATCAAGGCATCAAGTCGTTTCCCCCGAGCCGGCAGCCCACGACTCCCCAGCCGACCATCCCAAGTAAACAAAGGGGAGGGAGTGACTGGTAGGTGGGTGGGTAGGTGCACGCCATAACGGGTTAGTGGCGTCATTGCTGAATATTGTTATACCTCCAGCCACCACCAGCACTCAGGGTATGGAAGGAAGGAAGGAGGAACTGGAAGAGGAGGAGGAAGAGGAGGAGGAGTAGCATGAGGAGGTGGAGGGGTAGAGGAGGAGGTGGAGTAGAATGAGGAGGAGGAGGAGTAGAATGAGGAGGTGGAGGAGTAGAATGAGGAGGAGGAGGAAGAGGGTGGGAGGAGGAGAAGGAGGAGGAGCTGGAAGAGGAGAATGAGAATGAAGAGGGGAAGGAGAAGGAATAGAATGATGAGGAGGAGGAGGAGAATGTGAAGGAAGAGGAGGAGGGGGATGGGGGAGAATGTAGAGGGGAAGGAAAAGGAGGAGGAGGAGGAGAATGTATGAGGGGAAGGAGAAGGAAGAGGAGAACGTAGAGGGGAAGGAGAAGGAGGAGGAGAACGTAGAGGGGAAAGAAGAGAAATAAATAAGAAGAAGAAGGAGAATATGTTGAAAAGAATAATAATGATGAAATTGAGAAGCAAGACAAAAAAGGAATTGAAGGAAGGAGAAAGAAGAATACGGGGAGGAGAAGGATTACAAAAGAATACGGGGAAGACAAGGATTACAAAGAGACCCCATAGGAATGACACAAGGATTATTTAGGTAGCAGCAGATCAAGACAGTGTATAAATATGATGGTGTACTATTGTACAACATGCCTTGATGAAACCACGATAAACCTTGTAATGATATGAGGGAACGGGGAATTGGATACTGATGATGATGTGGTGGTGGTGATGGTGATGGTGATGGTAGTGATTGTGATGGTGATGATGATGGTGATGGTGATTGTGATGGAGATGTTGGTGGTGGTGGTGATATGATACTGATGATGGTGGTGATGGTGATGATGATGATGATGATGGTGCGATTGTGATGATGATGTTGGTGATGGTGATGGTGGTGATATGATATTGATGATGATGGTGATGGTGGTGATGATGGTGATGATGATGTTGGTGATGGTGATGGTGGTGATATGATATTGATGATGATGGTGATGGTGATAGTGGTGATGATGTGTGATGTGATGGTGATGATGATGGTGTTGGTGGTGATGATGGTGATGATGGTGATGGTGATGATGATGGTGATGGTGGTGATATGATTTTGATGATGATGGTGTGGTGGTGGGGAATATATTTACGATGCTATGATGATGATGATGATGGCTTTTTTGATAAAGTTTTGATGATATTTAAAATGATGATGATAATGGTGATGGTGTTTATGATAATGATGATGATTTCCGTAATATCGAATGAGAATAGTTTGACTAGTAATGGCTTTTGTGGAATATTATCGAAGGAGGAGCTGGAGAAAAGGGAGGGAAAGGAAGAGGAGGAAGAGGAGACAGTGAATGAGGGAGAAGAGGAGGAGGAGGAGGAGGAGGAGGAGGAGGAGGAGGAGGAGGTGGAGTAAAAGGGAAGGAAAGGAAGAGGAGGAAGAAGAGGCCCTGAAGCAGAAGGGACTAAAGGAGGGAGAAGAGAAGGAGGAGGGAGGAGAAAGAGAGGGCTGGGGGAAGTGGAAGAAAAGGAATGAGAGAAAAGGGAAAGTATGACGGGAAGGAGGATGAAGTAGGAGGAAAATGAATAATGGATGAGAGAGGAGAGGTGATGCGGAGATAGAGGAGGAGAGAAGGAAAAGTTGAAGGGTGTTGAAGATGAGAGAGAGAGAGAGAGAGAGAGAGAGAGAGAGAGAGAGAGGAACGGCGTATAAGTGAAGGAGGAATAGACGCATAGAAAAATACCGTCTCTCTCTCTCTCTCTCTCTCTCTCTCTCTCTCTCTCTCTCTCTCTCTTTCTACTGAGCCAGAGGTGTGACAAGTGTGGGGTCCCAATTACACACAGACTGGCCAGGCATCCTTTAATCCTACATACCACAACAAAAGAGCAGCTATTATTGTATTCGTGAAGAGCCCCCATGGTATGCACGAAGTTTCTCTCTCTCTCTCTCTCTCTCTCTCTCTCTCTCTCTCTCTCTCTCTCTCTCCTCTCTCTCTCTCTCTCTCTCTCTCTCTCTCTCTCCTCTCTCTCTCTCTCTCTCTCTCTCTCTCTCTTTTTTTTCTTTTTCTTTTCAGTTTTTTTTTTTTTTTTTTTTTTTCCGACGGTCGTTTGTTGCTGGTTTGCTGGAAAATAGATGTGCTCCAGAAATTACATATGTCTGTATATTATATCAACGAAAATATTATGGCACCTTCGTCTCTTCATATGATTAGTATAGATTTAGTCATGTGGTCACAGGGTCTTCATGGTATATACGTCTTGAAAAACGTCTACGAATATAACCATCCGATCACAGTTACTCCACTCCACCCATGCACTGCCTTTCCCTTGGTGGGTGTCTCAAATTTATTCATCCCGAGAGACTATAAAGGAATACGACAATTTTTTTTATGCTCTACTACCGTGTCTAACTAGTAAAGTCCTCTGGTGTCATTTTGGTGTACTTTTCTACATTCGTTCGTGTATGTTATTCTTTATGATATGATATGAAGAGCATTTTGAGGAAGAGAGAAAAAAGCTTAGTGGTGGTTTTCTTCCTTACAAAACAATCACCATCAGTTAGTATTAAAAGTTAAGAGGAGATTCTTTTATTGGTGAATTGAAACGTCTGTGAATCCTCAAAACTATATAATATGTCAGGAAACAGACGATCTTAATGTTACTTTAACGAGGGATCTGTTTCGTGGCAGAGTTTGGAGGAATCATCAGCCCACTAATTTACCCTCAAAAGAATCCCCCGTAAAAAAAAAAAAAAAAAAAAATAGCACACACTGGATTTTTAAGATATAATGTGTAGAACGAACGCTATACTGGCAACCTTGTGCAGCAGGTATATAGCCGAGCCAAGATATATGAAACTGGACGAGGCTCAAATAAGGAAAGAAGCATTAATCATATCGGTCAACACACACCTTTAGGGAACTGCACAGACAGACAGACAGACAGACAGACCCCGCTGGCCGTGAGGAAGCTACAGGGTGAAGGGTGCGCGCATGGCTTGAGCCCCTCTTCCACGGACAGGACCCCAAACTGGATGGGAGGGCAAGCGAGGCGTATCCGACACTCCCCAGGGACTCGGGAATATAGCATCCGTTTGTATCTTAGCAATGTCGACCCCATCAAGTCCCTGGGCCAATAATATCATGCTGGGGACACTGACAACAAGGTAGTATAGATGTTTTTACTGCTATCTCGACCTCGCCTCATACAAAATAGTTCACGAGCCCTCATCAATCGAGATCAACTTAGCTGCAACTTGCAAGGCGTCGCATGTACACTGGGGTCAAAATGGTACGTCAGTTGCTTCCCTCAGCCAGCCCGCCTCACCTGCAACCCGTGGCGAGTCAGCTGCTAATTTCTCAAGCTTGTTTATGGGTGATTGAGTGACTGCATGGGTTTGGTTTTCAGCACGTAAATTAACTATTAGAGTAGGATCGCGGGGTGGTGGATTTAGCGGCCCCAGGAGAAGATTGGTATGTTGGGCCGCCGCGTGCGTGCATCTATGTGTGTGTGTGTGTGTGTGTGTGTGTGTGTGTGTGTGTGTGTGTGTGAGAGTGAGAGAGGTATGTGGGCGTAGAAAGAAGTAGTTTTGTGCAGGCTTGTATGTATATGTGTTCCTGCCTTTATGTGTGTGTGTGTGTGTGTGTGTGTGTGTGTGTGTGTGTGTGTGTGTGTGTGTGTGAGAGAGAGAGGTATGTGGGCGTAGAAAGAAGTAGGTTTTGTGCAGGCTTGTATGTATATATGTTCCTGCCTTTATGTGTGGTGTGGTGTGTGTGTGTGTGTGTGTGTGTGTGTGTGTGTGTGTGTGTGTGTGTGTGAGAGAGAGAGAGAGGTATGTGGGCGTAGAAAGCAGTAGGTTTTGTGCAGACGTGTATGTATATGTGTTCCTGTCTTTATGTGTGTGTGTGTGTGTGTATAGGTATAATGTGTAGTTTGTATGTAGATGTCTGGCCGTGTATGCAAAGTTAGTGAAATGCATGTGAGTATAAAGTTAAAAAGAATATACAGTACGAATTCAATGAAACTTCAATAATCTTGTGTATTTACAAAGCCGAAAAAAAGTTTGAAAGTGTCTAGAAAGAATGGAATAAATACTCTATAATATATGATTTCTCTATAGACGACAAAGACTTCAAAGATGCCCAGAATGTTTTGTCTCTGAGTGTGTCCACCTGAGAATAAAAATCCAGGATACTCACGTGTACATGTGTGTAAACGAGAGTAAGCATGATTCAAGCCTGACCATAATTGAGGGGGTGCAGGAGTAGGGGACAGAATTGGGGGTGCGGGAGTAGGGGACAGGCTTGGGGGGTGCGGGAGTAGGGGGACAGACTTGAGGGGGGGGGTGGTAGGGGGTTGCGGGAATAGGGGGGAGGCTTTCTACCCACCCCAAGCCTGTCCCCCTATTCCCCGCACCCCCCAAGCCTGTCCCCTACTCCCGCACCCCCTTAATACATACTTCATATTGGACCTCGGTGGTGTAAACAATCGTGTGGACAGTGTTTTGGAGAATGATAATCTTTTCTCGCTTTCATATGTCCCGTTCGTATCTCCCCGGCGTTCTCTATCGTTTGGCTTTTTCTGTTACATTTTCCTTATGATTTCCTTATCTCTGAGGTATCTATTGTTTTCTAACCTCATGCTTTCTCTGTTAAGAAATAGAGACAGGTAAACAGATATATAGACACAGAGAGGAGATACGAGGAACTCATTGTAAGTTTGTTTGATGGAAAAGACGAGGAAATTCAAAGTAATGTGAGTAAGAATGAAATGAAATAAAAGATATTCCTTCGGTAGTTGTTATTATGTAGTGTTATTTATTATGTATTTGTGTTGGTAAAAATTAATCATGTATAATTATCATGTAGGCCTATATTGATATACTGTATGTACTCCAAACCACCTTTATGATTTCCTTTATCTCCAACACACACACACACACACACACACACACGGACACTCGCCCACGCACACACACACACACACACACACACGGACACTCACCCACGCACACATAACATACAAGATCGAAGGGTTTGCAGGAGGTAGGTGATGGCATGGTAGTGGTGGTGGTGGAGGTAGGGGTGGTGGTAGTGGTGGTGGAGGTAGGGGTGGTGGTAGTGGTAGTGGTGGTGGAGGTGGGGGGTGGTGGTGGTGGTAGTGGTGGTGGTGGTGGTGGTGGTGATGGCGTTGCTGGTGGGAGGGGATGGTGGTGGTAGTGTGGTGGAGGAGTGGAGGTGGTGGTAGTGGTGGAAGAGATGGTGGTGGTAGTGGTGGTGGAGAAGGTGGTGGTAGTGGTGGGGAAGGTGGTGGTAGTGGTGGGGACGGTGGTGAAAGTGGTGTCAGAAGAGGTGGTGGTAGTGATGGTAGTGGTGGGGAAGGTGGTGGTAGTGTTGCTGGTGGAAGAGATGGTGGTTGTAGTGGTGGAGGTGGTGGAAGTAGTGGTGAAGGTGGTGGAAGTAGTGGTGGAGGTGGTGGAAGTGGAGGAGGGCATGCCAGGCTGAGACGCCCCCTGACCCCAGTAATTACAAGGCAGATTACTCACTACCTCCCTGGGTTGATTGGTGGTCGTCGCTTCCAACACACACACACACACACACACTCTCTATAAACACACACACACACACACTCTCTCTAAACACACACGCACACACACACACACACACACACACACACACACACACTTACTCTCTTACACACACACACTTACTCTCTCTCTCTCTTTCTCTCAAACACACACCTTTATACTCACTCATTTAAACACACACACACACACTCTCTCTCTCTCTCTCTCCTCTCTCTCTCTCTCTCTCCTCTCTCTCTCTCTCTCCTCTCTCTCTCTCTCTCTCTCTCTCTCTCCTCTCTCCTCTCTCTCTCTCTCTCATGTTTTAAGCTCTACACTATTGTTTTTCTTTTGTTGTTAAATTC
>JAWQEG010005993.1:0-20000 GCA_033782935.1 Petrolisthes cinctipes
TGTGTGAATGTTGATGGTGTCCCTGTGTGTGTGTTTGTCGATGTGTGTCCCTGTGTGTGTATATGTGTGAAGACTGAGCTTCGGTTCGCTACTCCATCCAGGCTTTTGATATGCAAACGACTTCGCACCAGGCCTTCTATCCAATAATCATGGCGTCAGGGGTCCCAGCCAGTCCCGTTCTCACCTGACATACACCACCTATACCTCCTACACCTCCTACCTCCTCCTCCTCCACCTACCTCCTCATACACCACCTACTTCCTCCTCCACATACCTTCTCCTCTACCTCCTCCTATATTTCCACCTACCTTTTCCCCTCCTCTACCTCCTCCTCCACCTACCTCCTCATACACCACATACTTCCTCCTCCACATACATTCTCCTCCTACCTCCTCCTACACCACCTACCTCCTTCTCCTCCACCTACCTCCTCCGACACCACCTACCTCCTCCTCCTCCACATGCCTTCTCCTCCTCTTACCTTCTCCTCCTACACCACCTACCTCCTCCTCCACATACCTTCTCCTCCTACCTCCTCCTATTTTTCCACCTACCTTCTCCCCTCCTCCACTTACCTTCTCCTCCTACACCACCTACCTCCTCCTCCACCTACCTCCACCTATTTCCCCTCCTCCTCCTTCACCTACCTTCTCCTATTTCTCCACCAATCTTCTCCTTCACCACCTACCTTCTCCTCCACCACCTACCTCCTCCTCCACGACCTTCTCCTCCTCTTCCTCCTCCAGCCTCACCTTCCCTATACCTCTTACACCAACTCATCTCATTTTCACCACACTATCCATTCTCACTTTCTTTTTCTTTGACCACTTTACTTTCTCTGGTCTCGATTTCACCAACCAACCAACCAACCTCATTTACACAACCTTTTTTTAGCATCTCTTTCACCAATCATAATCTTAGTTAACTAGGCTTAATTATTCATGTCTGCATATCCACAACCATTTCAAAAGAGACACACACACACATACACATACACAAACACTTACACACACGCACACACACACACACACACGCCCATACATACATCCCACACACACACACACACACACACACACACACCCATACATACATCCCACACACACACATACACACAAACCCACAAACACGCACATAATCACACCCCCACTCCAACACACACACACACCCCACACACACACACACACACACACACACACACACAAAGTACATAAAAAGAGTGAACATAGTCTTCTCGTTTTACCCCCGTGTAGTGAAGGGGTCTTAGGCTACATTGGCTATCCGAGACTAACAACTTTTTCCCGTCAATAAAATTATAAACCAACCATGAAAATAACACACGGGACGTTTAACCATTATTTGCCAAACACAAATAGAACAACCCCCAACGTGAGCCTTGAGCAACAGAGAATAATCATACTAGAATAATCATACTAATATACAGTATATTTAATGTATGGTTGAAATACGTACTTTTCGCCACAAAAATTTCTTATACACACTGTTATTATCGAGGGTTTACAACATATAGAAAATGTAAGACTACGTAACTGCAATACACCATTTGGTTTGTTTTTTTAGCGATCACCGAGTCACTTAGTGGACCATTTATTGCAGTACTTCCACAATAATGACCTCTCTCTTTCCATATAGCCTGTATAAGAATTCCTGTAGCCAACCGTACTTCTGAATACGTTACATACCTCTATCTCCCCCCCTTTTCCTTTCTCTATGTTTTCTTCTCCTACTTTGCTGCTATCTTCTTTTATTACAATTCTTTCTCTGTTACTTTTTCTCTAGTCTTACTTTTTATTCTATATTTTTGTCTGTTTTTTAGTTGGTTTGTCATTCTGTCTGTTTGTCTTCTCGTTGCCACAGCCCTACTTCTAATTTCCTTTATCCTCCTTACTTGTTTTCCTCCCACTCACCACGTCTATTCTCTTTCGCCTCCTCTTCTCTTAATCCTCTCTTCCCACCCCACCCCACCCACCCAAAGAGCGCCCACATCTTTCTCCACATCTCCCTTCCTCTCACTTCATTTCGTCTCCTCTTTTCTTAATCCTCTCCCCCCCCCACCCCACCCACCCAAAGAGCGCCCCCATTTTCTCCACATCTCCCTTCCTCTCACTTAATTTCGTCTCCTCTTTTCTTAATCCTCTCTCCCCCCACCCCACCCACCGATAGAACACCCCCATTTTTCTCTTCATCTTGTATATCCTCCCTTCCTCTCACTTCATTCAAGGCACCAAAAGCGTCCATGGTATGAACTGCCCTCCCCAATCAAAATAAAAAAAAAATAAAAAAAAATCGTGACCCCTCAACCACAGACAGTCAACACCTGCTACTACTACTACTACTACTACTACTGTTGCAGCCTGATTCTCCTCCTCCTCTCAGTGCCACGTCAACCAGCCAGTCATACCAGGGATACGAAGCTGCCAAAAAGACCCCAAAAGAGACCAACCAACACAAGGGACCAAGTACTGCCCTTACCAACATAAATAAACGTACCTATTTTTTGTTTGTTTTCACGGGACTCTCTACTGTATCTTCTTGTTTCTCGTGACTCCAACAAAGGGGTTTTCTCTCTGACATTTCACCGGATTTGTGTGTGTGTGTGTGTGTGTGTGTGTGTGTGTGTGTGTGTGTGTGTGTGTGTGTGTGTGTGTGTGTGTGTGTGTGTGTGTGTGTGTGTGTGTGTGTGTGTGTGTGTGTGTTTATATATACATTCAGTCTTGTCTCGTTCTTCTCACCAGTGTCTGTCCACGAGCCTCAGATAAAGGGGGTCCGAAATTAACTATACCAGACTACAGCATTGTTTACCCTAGTCACACAAAAGATTAGACAGACTTCAAAGGGTTAGGTACCAAGAAAGCAGGTCAGTCGTACAAGGATGTAGGGTACGGTACGGACGGTGACCAACACACACACACACACACACACACACACACACACACACACACACACACACACACACCACCCTGAGTCTGCCCAGGCTGACAGCCATGTATGAGCAAGCCCTTAGCAAGTTTGGGGAAGGCTTGCTACGTAACCCACGCCACCGTCACCTCCTACCACCTGACGCCCCCCCACCAGCCAGGGCTACCCGACACCAAAACAAACTGGTGCCGCTAAGAGCCCCTCGCACTGACCGCTATCGCCAGAGCGCTGTTCCCACTTTAGTGCGAAAAATAAACACCTAGATTAGTATGTCTCAAAGTTGTAGCCTATAGATCCTAGAATTAATATTAATGTAATCTTCCCCTCTGTAAATTTTCAGTCTCTGACTGCCATGTAAATAAACCGTTAATTATTATTATTATTATTATTACACACACACATTTCCTGCTCTGTGTGTGTGTACTCTTCTCGCTAACTTAGGGACACACACACACACACACACACACACACACACACAGACACATTTCCTGCTCTGTGTGTGTGTACTCTTCTCGCTAACTTAGGGACACACACACACACACACACACACACACACACACACACACATTTCCTGCTCAGTGTGTGTGTACTCTTCTCGCTAACTTAGGGACACACACACACACACACACACACACACACACACACACACACACACACACACACACACATTTCTTGCTCTGTGTGTGTGTACTTTTCTCGCTAACTTAGGGACACACACACACACACACACACACACACACACACACACACACACACACACACACACACATTTCCTGCTCTGTGTGTGTGTACTCTTCTCACTAACTTAGGGAGATCATTTTTTTATTTTTTTTTAATTTGGCGAACTAGAGTGTTATTGATTCCTCCAAACTATGTCAGAAAACAAACAGATGACCTCAGTACAAGAGTAGGGGATCTGTTTTGTTGTACTGTTTGTGGGGATCAGTAGTAGCTCTCGAATTCACTCCAAATATCTGACCCCCTTAAATAAACTTTACATATAGCTCTTTTCGTCCTCATTTAACTCCTTCCTCCTTCCTTCTTCTTTTGTTCATCTTAACTTCCCTCTCTACCACTTGTGTTGAACTGAGGGACGGATTTGGAGATGCTACCTACACATGTACTAATTTAACCAACATGAGTACTTTGCGGAAGGAGAGTATGGCAACAATGTGAATATCAAGTTGAAGGAAATATATGGACGGTAGAAATGAAATACCACGCGGGCAAAACTATTCCGAAAATTAATGGAGGAAATGAAGGAACGAATATCATCACGAGTACAGTAGCTGTGTGTTCAGTAGTTCAGGAAACTCTCGTGTGATTTTATTGGTGAAGGCGATGAAGTTTAGAGTCTGAATCTAAATAGGCTCTGTTAAATGTTTCGAAATATAACTCTGGCTGTAATCTGTGATACTTAGTTTGTCCTCTTCATCCACTTGTACTGGATATTCATAAGTGGCTGTAGTGATGAAACTGAGTACAAGTGGCTGTGTACAAGTGGCTGCAATGATGTAATCGTGTAAATGGTTTTATTGCAATACGTGTACATATGTGTGTACATCAATAACTATACATGTGTGTGTTTTTACTATCAATGTTCAGTAAAGGATTCATGTACTCACCTACGACGTTGAGGAAGGCGAGTAGCTCACAGAAGAAGTACCGGTATGCCCACCAGTTGTGGTGCTTGAGGTTGTCTGCTAAGTAGTCCAAAAGTAGTTTCTTCTTTTGTTTCTTCTCCACCTCCGAGCAGATACCCACGTCCAAATCCATCATGAGCGCATGGATTTTCCCACCTTCCCAATTTTTCCACATCCACCTCGGCGCATAGAAGCAGATTGCCTGCAAAATTGAAGAGCAAGGACGTCATGCCACACCAGGGGGGCATTTGAGGGAGGAGGATGTGAAAGTGAGAAAAGAGAAGGAAAAACTGGGGCACAGAAAGAACAAGAATCTCAAACAAGGACAAAGGTATAATGAAAGTAATTGTAGCTCAGCCGTCCTGTTGCCTGAGCCGCTGATCATAATATTGGGTATACAAGAGGTCCTTAATCTATAGTGATGGGTATAAATAATAAGATCAGGGTCGCCGGTGTCTGCCTGGCCGAGGGGAGTGGAGGCCTCTGTGTGTGGGAAAGTATAAGGTCAGTGTGCCAAGAATGGGATCATAGGAACATCAAGTGCCAAGGACCTATATTCTTATTACCTAACATAAGGTATTCTATCTGCTTTTGCTCGCGTCTGATCCATTGGGACTATGTATATGAACACGGGTTCCAACTCACCATAGGGAGAGTACAGTAAACATTACAGAGCTGTACTAACAGTGTATAAGATACCACAGTCAGTACAGTTCTCAATGGTTTACTGTGCCATCACAATTGTCATTTGGAATCTGACCATTTCATTTTTAGCAATTATATATTTCTATCAACATGATTGAATTTTTCGAGGAAAATAACAACTATCTGCGTAATCCTGTCACCTCCATTACATAATTAGACGTCCAACAAACAACATTTGAAGGAACCATTAAATCCGATTTTCTTTTTATACAAAATTTGAGTCACACTCGACATCTTGAAGCCAATAATTGGTAGTACAGCTAACTTGTCTATCATATACTAATACCAAGTAGTATAAGAGTGTCCACGCTGACTGAACCGTGTTGATGAACTAAAGTTGATATACTTTACAGTATACATTGGAGTGTATCGCCAATATTTCGGTAAACTAAAGGATACTGATTTCTTTATAAAGTGCCATAAACCAGACCAACTACATTGAGGAAATCTGTGTCTTGACAACTTGAAGAAGTCAGTAGCCTCCAATTGACCGACAATATCTGAACCCCGTAATAGCCTCTTGGACGGAGAGTAAACTAAACGGATTCGATTGGTGTACGATCCTGTGATTCATGGAATAATACAATTATCATATCATGTCCCTCACAACGATAAAAAGTGAAGTGTATTTATAAGAATAACATGATCACTGAACATCGCATGATGAATGAAACTCTAACTAACACACACTCGCGAGAACGTAAGCACGTACGTACGTACACACCCACACACACATACTCGTGTATACACGTCATGATAAACAAAGGACATTCAATGTGCTATTGTTGTATGATGCACATTATATACTTTTGTATATATATATATATATATATATATATATATATATATATATATAGTAAACACACACGCACTCATATATATACATACATATATTAATACACAGTATATATTTATCAGTAAATCTTTATCTATATTCATATATATTTATATATACATATAAATAGACATATAAATATACATTATATATATACATATACTGTACATTATTATGAGGAAAGGAATGGTAAGTATAGGCCAGGGACCAGGAACCAGGAACCAGGGACAGCACACCAGGTAACACAACACAACACAACACCACACACCACACACCACACAAGGAACAACAAAATCTATACCACAAACACACCAGGGCGTCAAGTCACACACACTATATATATATCCCAGAACCTAATCATATTTTCACATTCTGCACGATATGTTGAATAGAATATTTTGTCCGCAACTTAACATGCATCGCGACAACAAGTTTTTCCTAGAAGACAGGTTAGTGTGTTGAACGACAAAAGAGTTTTAAAGCTAAATAATGTCTAATTAGATGACACTACGACGGGATAAATTGATATATACAATAATGAAAGTATAAAACGCAATATTCAGTAACACACTCATGTATCCATATGGTGCGTTGCTTGTTCAGTCTATTATATGCACACACAGACACACACACACCCACGCACCTAACACACCCACGCAACTGTCTGTAATGAAGTTTGAATCAGAGTAAGAGTCGCTTGTGAGATATATATAATCAATCAATCAACCAACAATTGTACAGGATATGCACGGACAATAATAATGGACTTTCAGTAACTCAGTCATTTAAAACTGAACATTAACCTCAAGCCAAACAGATTGTCCGAACGACGTAGGGGCTTTTTATCTCACCATTCGTGATTGAATCGTACGTACTATATAGGCTAATTGGCAGGATACAATATAAAGGCTTTTGTTTCTGTTATTCATTGGGATTTCTAAATTAATAGCCGGGGGAAATTAATTAAGGGTGATAAATGTTTTCAATATCACTCTCGTTACTCAAATAATGTTCTCAAAATCTCGTCACGTGGTCTAAAGTATACGTAGCTTCCTGAAGTGCTTTCGGTGTTACTAGTTTAAGTCACAAGTTTAAGATTTTATCACGTGGAACAAAGATGTAGACAAAGGTGTGCTCTGAGGTGAAGGAAGGTGGACACGTGTTTAGCAGTCAAGTGTAAACAGAGTTCAGCCTCGACCAACGCTAAGACTGATACAATTACTCTTGAACTGACAATGAAAACCGATAGAGGGGGAAGACCACTGGTTGATAATTATGCAGGCATAGTATGTACAGTGATCAGTAATTGTTTTGTACAAAATGAATGAAACTTAGATGTCTGAAGTAATCGTATGAGTTAAAATTAGACACCAACAGCTTTAGTTTCGTATCATAATTCGAGGTCGTTTCACTCGAACGTGTTGCAAAACTATTGTACGTGGCTGTATAGCAGAATTTTGATCAGCAATATGGTGTATCGTTCATAAAATGAATAAAGCTAAATCTTATGATTTGTTTATAATAAATGTTACAAGTGATTTATACCAGTCACAAATGTATTAGTAAACCAAAATGAAATTTGATTGAAAAAGACACATTTATATAAAAATGTCTGTAGTAGTAAATTGAAAAATTTAGGTCTGGGCTTACACAACCAAGTTTCCCTCCATCAGTTGTTAGAGTCAGTGATGTTCCCACAAGACAGTGTAAAGTGACTTAATACTTTGGCAGTCAAAAACTTAGAAACTTATTGCCAGAAGATTTTAAGAATATTGACATTTAGTCGTATTTCTAATAACTGACTATTTTCAACACAGCAAAGGATTAACTTGAAATACTGATGGAATATATATAATATGTAATATATAATATATAATATATATATATATATACTAATACTGTGTACAGTTAATGAATAGTTCTTTACAGTTGAGTGTAGCTGTGTGTTTTACCAATTGCCATCTGTGAGTACACTTGACTGATGACCAGAGTTAGTGATAAGACTGAGGGGTGTTGCGGGGACACAATAAGAGAACCTCAGGCAGGATCGGATGCATCAACAACAATAATATGGTAAAAGAAGAAAGGAAATAAATCAGTAAAAACAGACTTGGAAGATCAAGCTCACATAATATATAACCTTAGTGTTAGTACACACTATATATCAAACTTAGATCCAATGGACACTTTATTCTGATAATATTTAGCATGCCAGTTCTCATGCACTATATAATTTCTTCTCATATAATAAAACTAGGTGTGTATACTTTGATAAACAATTCTAAGGTACATATTTCTATCTGTTATGTCTCCAATGTCATCCTTAATGAAACCATAAACGTCATCTGACATCCTGGATATTCAGCCCCGGCTAACGGCACACGAATGTTAACGCTAAGTGAGTAGATTCGTCTCCAGTTAGCCAAAGTGAATTATATAAGTCATCAGCTTCGTTCAAGGGTTACCAGATGTGAAGGATAATCTCTATAACTTTTCAGTCAATTTTGTTTTTTCTAAGTGAGCTTCAACTTCTTCAAAAAATTCTCCACACAAACAAACAAACTACAGCAAATTATAACAACATTAAAACACCGCTTGACAACTGCCTTACAAGTTCTTTACAACAACAATAATAATAATAATAATAATATCAACAACCAAACCAAAACTCAATCGGTGTTAGTCAGAGGAAAACTAAAATAAATAAATATCAGATTAATCAATAGTTTTTTTTTTTTTTTTTTTTTTTTTTTTTTTTTTTTTTTTTTTTTTTTTAGCGGTATAGTCAAGACAACAAGTTAGAGAGGAAGGAAAGGAGAAATTAAAGACAGAGACAGGGAGGGAGGGAGAGACAGACATCCTTCCTCTTCTCTCTTCCAGCCGGTCTGCTTCCATGGGTCGTGGTGGATGTGTAAGAATTGCAAATATAAAAAAAAGAGAAAAAAGAGACAAAGCATAAAATTAAAAGCAAGTATAATCAGTACCAAAAAAAGGACTGCCTCAATTTGGAAAAAAAAAAAAAAAAAAAAAAATTGTAACCAGTACCAATCAACATCGCCCTGAGTCACTACAAAAATACATCGCAGTGAAACAATAACACCAGACACGAAAATAAGAACTAATATGAACAATGCCAAGCGTAGTGTAGAGAGCAGGATGCAGGCAGAGGTGAGTGAGTGAGTGAGTCCAGCCCCGGGGTGGGTAGGTGGGGCTGGAGGAGGTACACACATACAACATCACAGTAACAACTTCTGATAGTCACACCATGAACTATTTTTGATACTGTGACTGGTATTGTTAGGTAAATGTAGTAGCATCAATTACAATGTTGATTTTGAGTGTTCTATGATTATTAGTCGGTAAACTGGCACCATTTGATTCCCCAAAATGTGATACATGATGGCAAATATACTGTTCGAGTCCTTTTTTCAGCAGTTTCCAATTTGCCGATAACATCACTTAAGTGAGAATGATTGAATGGGATGCTTCTTGATCATTCACATCACAGTTTAAGATGTAAACAAACATATCACTGCTATTGTTGCACTGAGATGAAAACACTGTATTAATTGTAAGTGAAGGCGACTCAACATTGGAATTCCAGTCGCGATGTCACACAATGGAGTTACTGTGATCTTATATATAATTATACTACACAGACACATCTGTATTACATATACTACCAAGAATTCAGGGTAACCGCGTCTGGATTCAAATCAGATTCAACCAAATACAATTCTCTGTTCTCCTTCACTGCTTATATCATCACAGCTGATTATTATATTCCGTCAATCCTGGATCTCAGGTTGGGTACTGCCGTCATGGGTAGCGAGATTCAGAGTCAATGAACTTCAGCAGAGAACGAGAAGCAGCAGAGGAGAAGTTGATGACGTAGTTGGTTATACCTTGTCAAGTGTAAATCCCAGACTCAACCACTGTTACCTTGACTTCACGTCCATAGTATACAACAGAGAGGTATCACTGTGTATTAGTCAGTACCTTTACACACTACTACTACTACCAACACAGTAAGAAGCACTACTCGGTAATCACAGGATGGTGGTGGTTGGTTGGTTGGTTGGTTGGTGGGGTGGGGGGGGAGGTGGGTATAGTACATCAGGTGGTAGTGGTGGTGGTGAGGGAATGCAACATCAACAACAACAACAACAATAATAGTAATATATACCACTAAGGTGCAGGACACGGAACTTTTGTCATATATATATATATATATTTTTTTTTACACTGCCATCAATTTGTAGTACTAAGCTTTTTGACACCAAAGTTGACCTCGTGTACATTTTGCTTTTCCACCTACAATTTTCTAGACTAGACCTGTTACCGAGTATTTGAGGGGGAAGCTCCTCACTGTACGTAAGTAAGTAAGTAAGTAAGTAAGTAATAATAATAATAATAATAATAATAATAATAATAATAATAATAATAATAATAATAATGATAATAATATGCAGTCAAAGGAATGAAAACAAAGCATTATAGAGAAGATGAACGTTCGAGGAATGTACAACAATCCTAAAACATTTTTTATATGCACTAAAACTTGTTTATTATGCACTGAAAAATGCCTTATAATCTATAGGATGCTGCGGCCAGACCAGGGACCAGCCTCAGACTCGGTAACTCAGGCAATATAATAATAATTAACGGCAAACATGAAGGAAACACTGTGTGGTGGGTGGCTGGCTGGATGACTTGGAAACAGGTGCGAACAGATGGACCATTAATGAGTGAAGGAGGGTGGTGGTGATGGGTGAGAGGGGTGGAGTGGAGTGGGTGTGAGAGGTATGGTGTGAGGGGCACGTGGAAGGAAGGGTAGGGGTGGGGGTGGGAAGGAATAATTGGGGGGGCCAGTGTCATTGTGTAATTGTACTGAATGAATATAATAACTTGTGGTGTTGTGGTGGTGAATGGGGTAAAAAAAAATGGAAGGGAGTATCAGTGAGTTTATAATTGTATCAAATGAGTGAATGAATCCTTAGTTTAGGTGCCACAGTGAGTGAAACGAGTTACGTATCTTTACTCTTGCTGTTGTTGTGTGTGGGTGTGAACTGAAGATTAATGTTATTGTTTGTTGTTGTTGTTGTTGTTGTTGTTGTTGTTGTTGTTGCTGCTGCTGTATCGTTGGTGTTATGTTGTGTGGCAGTCAGTCTTATTATCATTATATATTTATTTTTTATTTTTTATTTTTTATCAGACAGTGAGGGTTTTAAAGAGTTTGTTGTTGTTGTTTGCACCGCACTGTGTGAATTAGCTAGTGCACAGTAGTTGTTGTTTTTGTTGTCGACTGAATCAATCAATCAGTTATTTTATTTGTTGCGTGTGAAAGAACTAATTTTGTCGCTGGTGTATGTCCGAAAAACGAGTATAACCAATATTAATGAAAACAAAATAAAACAGTTGTTGGTGTTGATGCTGTTGTTATGTTTGTCGTTGTTTTTATTGTGTTGTAGCCTCTGTTGTTGTTGTTGTTGTTGTTGTTGTTGTTGTAGAGGGATAGCAGAGTCTGGTGGTGTTAAAATATTGGCCAGAAAGAAAATGAAAGTGTAAATGAGCCAGTTATAGTTTTTTGTCATCCAAGAAAATATTATAAACAGAAACGCAGAGTGAGTGTCAAGGCTTCTGTGGTTGTTGTGTGTGTGTGTGTGTATAATGATCACTAGTGGTGTGGTGAGTCAAGAACATAATGTGTGTGTGGGTGACTGGTAGTGTGGTGGGTGACTGGTAGTGTGGTGTGGTGTGGTGTGGTGTGGTAGGTCGTGAGTGGTAATGAGATGTGAGTGAATGTTGTTGTTGTTCCGTTGTTGTTGCTGTTATTTTTATTATTGGTGCTATAATAATTAAATGAGTATGCCTGCTCTAGTGAATAATTCAATACTGTGGGACCTGACATGTGGGTGGTGCTGTGTGTGTGTGTGTGTGTGTGTGTGTGTGTGTGTGTGTGTGTGTGTGTGTGTGTGTGTGTGTGTAGGTGGTGCTCTGTCTGTCTGTCTGTCTGTCTGTCTGTCTGTCTGTGTGTGTGTGTCTGTCTGTCTGTCTGTGTGTGTGTGTGTGTGTGTGTGTGTGTGTGTGTGTGTGTGTGTGTGTGTGTGTGTGTGTGTGTGTGTGTGTGTGTGTGTATTGTGCTCTGTGTGTGTGTGTGTGTATGTGTATGTGTATTGTGCTCTGTGTATGTGTGTATGTGTATGTGTATTGTGCTCTGTGTGTGTGTGTGTGTGTGTGTGTGTGTGTGTGACGAGCGACAGGTACAGAGAGGTGTAAATAAGTAATGTTATAGTGCATCAGTAATCATATTGGATGGATATATGAGTGGTATTACGATGAATGAGCTTATTATACCTGATGAATATTAGATGAGCGAGAGGTGTAATGTCAGTGAGTCTTTACATCATTACTGCAGGGGGGTGAAAGAATTGATAAGTCGGGAATGCAGTTACCAGTTATATTATTGCATTTGCAGAGTGAGGGGGCAGCGGCTAATGTGTCTGAACAAATAACAACGTTCCTGTTAAATTAATATTGTTGTTGTTGTTGTTGTTGTTGTTGTTGGGCGAGTATTAAATCAATTAGTGAGTATTGAATTAATTAGTGAGTATTCGAAATTTAATTATCGACAGGTAATGAGGCTGATAAGTGAATAATGCAACTTATGAGTGGGGATTAATGATTTTAATGAGTTCCTAATGGGGTTAACGAGTAAATAAATTGCTGGTGGTAAAAAGAGTAAGTAGTGTGGGTGTTGTGTATTGATTGGGCACATTTTGCTTCGTCTTCCAACCTGTTGTCTCCAGAGGTCTGGTGGTGGTACTTGTATGGTGATGACTGTAAAATGTTGGTGACTGTGAAATGTTGGTAGCTGTGAAATGTTGGTGGATGTAAAATGTTGGTGGCTGTAGAATGTTGGTGGCTGTGAAATGTTGGTGACTGAAATTTTGGTAGCTGTAGAATGTTGGTGGCTGTGAAATGTTGGTGGTTGTATAGAATGTTGGTGGCTGTACAATGTTGGCACTGGAATGCATGGTGGTGGTGGTGTCACTAAGTGAGGGGAGGGAGGGAGGGAGGGGGGGGGGAGGTGAGGGGGACGTGACAACCAAAGCACACAGTGGGACTCAGAATATTATCCTGAGGCCGGTCACCGCATCCCCCAGGGGACGGCGCCCCCCGGAGGTCTGGCAGGAGCCGAGGTTGCCAAGGACTTCCGCCATCCACACCACACCCGAGCAAACCTTCGCCCACAACAACAACAACAACAACGACAACAACGAAACTCTACCGACGATATAAAACGCGCGTGACTTAAACATTTTTTTTACGGTATTTATTGTGGGCGAGTGACTGGTAACCTACTGTAGTATTTATGTATTTATTTAAGTATATATTTATTTATTTTATAGACAAATGTGAACGCTGGAGACACAAACTGAACAGAATATGAACGTTGTAGAGATGAACTGATCAGAATTGGAACGTTGGGGTGGTAAAGTGAATATAATTATTTTTAACGTTGGAGTGACAAACTGATCGGAATTGGAACGTTGGCGAGACGAACAGAATTTTTGTAACGTTGTGGAGTGATAAAGTGAACATAATTATTTTTAACGTCGGAGTGACAAACTGATCGGAATTTGTTTAACGTTATAAGATACAAAGTGAACAGAACTAACTTGAACAACAACACTAAGTGAATTATTAAGGTTGTGAACGTCATATGAACAATTAAGAGTGAAATACTGAACAGAACCACAGAGTGAAATAATGAATACATAACTTATTGATTGAACGATGGATTATAAAAGTGGAATAGTGCCCGAAAAAAAAAACTAACTTTGAAAAAAATAGTGCTGAATATTACCTTGATTAATGAAGCTTAACTAAACATGAAGGGCGCTAATTACGTACAAAACACGAACGCAGCACAGGTAAATCGAATAACTCGATAAAAGATGAATCACGGAGTTAAATGTTGTTGATCAAAGCATGTATGTATGTATGTACGGGTGCTGTTGATAAAGTAAACACGGCGAATCACGGAATTATAAACATCACAACCTGCGCGTTCACTATCATGATCGTAATGAATATAATAATAGTAACTTAATGAATAGTTGTGAAGGCACCGCACGTATCCGACCGAGGGTATGGTGTGGGGGAGGCGAGGTAACGGAGTAGTAGTAGTAATAGTAGTACCAATAGTAGTAATGATAGTACTGGTGGTAGTGGTAGTGGTAGTGGTAGTGGTGGTGGTAGAGGCTCGGCCATCCTTCCACGCCTCCACCACAGGGCTTAAGATAGTGAGCCAATTGCTGCAAGAAAAAGTAAAAAGTCCCTGTCCTTGGAGGAGATGTGACTGTGTGGTGGTGGTGGTGGTGGTGGTAGTGGTGGTGGTAGTGGTGGTGCGTGGACACCTTCGCCAATGCCAGCAGAATATCAAAAGCAGGTGCAGAAAATGGCTAAGGCAGAGTTGTAAGACTAGAGTAATTAATAATACGTGGGAACAGGGCCAAGAAAAATAATGACCTAAGGGACCTACCTGTGTGAATCGTATAGGCCTATCTATATGTATAAGGCAGCCTCTATACTAAATAACCTAAAAGCCTACATACCTACCTTTGTATTGTTAAAATAATTATTAGTCCTACCTATCTATGTGCATAACGCAGCCTCTATACTAACCTAATAGCCTACATACCTACCTACCTACCTTTGTATTGTTAAAATAATTATTTGTCCTACCTACCTAATTCAACACCTACTTTCCTATTCATTTATTTCTATGCACAAGGTCTGACAACAATATGGTCTATTCCTATGTGAGATTTTTTATCCTCTATCCTAATTTCAGTTATAAACATATAGTACAGTACATAGCTACACACACGTCCTAAGTCAACCCTATGTATTAAATAATTTCAGTGTCAACGAATTAGCATACGAGACATTAATTCAATCTTTTAGTCATGTGGCGTCACACTCACACCTACGGCAAATAACAACCAACTAAATTTTTATGAGTCCAATGCACCCATCAGCTAAACATACCAATATAACTCACCCACCCACTCACTGTAAAACTACACGAGGCCAAAGCAACCTTCACTTAATACACCAACACAACCCACCCACCACCCACCTCACTCTAAAACTACACAAGCCCAAAGCAACCTTCACTTAACACATCAACACAACCCACCCACCCACCCACTCTAAAACTACACAAGCCCAAAGCAACCTTCACTTAACACATCAACACAACCCACCCACCACCCACCTCACTCTAAAACTACACAAGCCCAAAGCAACCTTCACTTAACACATCAACACAACCCACCCACCACCCACCTCACTCTAAAACTACACAAGCCCAAAGCAACATTCACTTAACACATCAACACAACCCACCCACCCACCACTCACTCTAAAACTACACAAGCCCAAAGCAACCTTCAATTAACACACCAACATAACCCACCCACCTTCCCACCCACCCACTCTAAAACTACACGAGGCATGAAGGTGATATTAGCGTGACACTGGAAACAAACCGTGTCAGTCAGTCAGGAAAGGTGGTTGGTCTGATGAAATGTATACAGTATATATGCCCTGTGTCTCCAACAGTATATATATATGGGATTAACATCATATTCAGCATCCTCTTCCTTCTCACCCACTCGCTCGCTCATCCATCCCTCCTCCCCTCCCCCTTAACACACACACACACACACACACACACACACACACGCACACACACACACACACACACACACACAAACACACACACACACACACACACACACACACACACACACACACACACACACACACACACACACACACACACACACACACAACCTAACCCCCGACGAGAGATGAATGTAATCCCTATTCTTTCATCTGCATACTATCTCTGGCCAAAGCTCTATCACAATCCTTCTCCATCTCTCCACACACACAACTATTTCCACATCCATTCCTGAGCGTTCACTTGTACACTCTCCTTCCTCTCGATCCAGTATTTATTTTGTCTACTGTATTATCATCTTCCTTCCACACTCCCCTCTTCTTGCTCCTCCTCTATCTATAGTTCCCTCTACACATCACTTTCCATCCATCCTCTTCTTCCTCTCCCTCTTCTTCTTCTCTTCCTCGATCCAGTTTCCCTCCTCGACACATCACCCTCTTTCCTTCCCTCCTCTTCCTCCTCCTCCATTCAGTTTTCCTCTCCCTGCAGTTTTCCCTCGTCCACCCAACGTACCATAAACTGTGTGTATCAGACAACGTTGCCGGGTAACTGAAGGCGCCGGCTCGGTTAATTACCCCGCCAAATTGCACCAGCGGGCGATTAATATACCCGAACACCTGCAGATGGCACTCTTGTCCTTTCCAACGAATGGCACTGTGTTGTTTACTCACTCGTGTTTACTCGTCGTACTGTACTGACATACATCATAGTTTTATTTCATCGTGTCTAAAGTTGGTCATTCGTTGTCGTATATAAGACTACTTACTGCATATATGGGGTATTTTCAACTCAGCAAGGAAACCCCCCAAAAAGTGTATTTCTTTCTCGTACACTCCAACAATAACTAACTCCAGCGTTCTTCATTCTCTATTACCATCCGAGACAACCTACGTGCCTTTTTTCAGTTCTCAATTTAATCATATTTGAATCGGTTCCTTCCTCCCTTCCTTCCTGCCCAGTGAGACAACCTATGCGAACCTGTTGATATTTACGTACCCTTCCGGAACTCCATTTAATTAAGTATCGTGTGTCGGCCCTCACTATGTCTATTGTGTACAGTAATTGCTCTCTTCTATACCCTGCCATCACATACATACATTCCCTCGTGTATCGTGTGAAACAATAATATTCACTTCGCCTCCATGGGAAAGGTATATTATATTTAGTGTTGATGGTGGTGGATTGGTGATGGTGATGGTGGTGGTGGTGGTGGTGGTGGTGGAGAGGTGAGGTAGTGTGGTGGTGGTGGTGGTGGTGTGGATGAGGGTGGTGGTGGTGGTGGTGGTGGTGGTGGAGAGGTGAGGTAGTGTGGTGGTGGTGGAGAGGTGAGGTAGTGTGGTGGTGGTGAGGTAGTGTGGTGGTGGTGTAGAGATGAGGTAGTGAGGTAGTGTGGTGGTGGTGGTGGTGGTGGTGGAGAGGTGAGGTAAGGGATAGGGGAAGGAAGTAAGCGTGATGGTGGTGGGGAAATTCAGGTGAAGGGAGAGATTTTTCCCACGACTTTTCTCCCTCTTCTCCATCAATTTCTGGCTGGCTCTCCTCGGCTTTTCTTTCCCCTGTACACTCAAATCCTCTTCTTTCCTCTCCCCTTCATCAATCTCCCTCCCTCCTCTACCACCAGTCTTCCTCCCATCCTTCCGCATCCCATCTTCATCCAATCCTTCCTCCTCTCCATCTTTCTTCCTCTCTCTTTTATCAGCCTTCTACCTCCTCCTCTCCTCATCTCTCTCCATCCTTCCCCCATCTCCTCCTGTACCTTCCGCCTCTCTCTCTATCTTCCTTCTTCCATCCCCCATCACTCTTCCTCCTCCCTATCTCCCTCCTTCCCCACTCTCGGGTATTGACTCACCTCGAAGTCAGCTAACGAGGCAATCTTTCACGTGGGGCAGCGGAGCTAATGAGGATACCAGTCCCCCTTCCCTTTGCCCACCACACCGAGCCCCCTGTCTTCTCCTATCAGCCCCTTGCTTTGCCCACTACATCCAGCCCCCTGTATCCTCCTATCAGCCCCTTACTTTGCCCACCACATTCAGCCCCCTGTATCCTCCCATCAGTCCCCTACTTAGCCCACCACACCCAGCCCTCTTGTCTTCTCACATCAGTCCCCTCACACATTCCTCTCCTTAGCCCACCACACCCAGCCCCTCGTCTCTTTCTCTGTCCTCAGCTTGTGTTCTTCCCTCAGTCCCTCTCACTTGTTCTCATTCAGCATCCAGTTGTTGTTCATTTTCCTATTTCCTCTATACTTCTCCTGTCATGTTGTTGTCCCCTTTCCTATCCCCTCTACTTCTGTCAGGTTGTTGTCCCCTTTCCTATCTCTTCTACTTCTCCTGTTATGTTGTTGTCCCCTTTCCTATCTCCTCTATTTCTCCTATCATGTTGTTGTCCCCTTTCCTATCCCCTCTACTTCTGTCATATTGTTGTCCCCTTTCCTATCTCTTCTACTTCTCCTATCATATTGTTGTCCCTCCCTTTTCCTATCTCCTCTGCTTCTCCTATCATCATGAGAGACCCGGGCCCTATCCACACCTCCTCAGGCTGCGTTCATCTCTCCCATCCATCTTACCCCTCTGTTCACCCCTCTACTTAAGGGCTCGCGAGAATTTATTGCCGTGTTGTTGGGTCCAGTTTACACTCCCTCATGGGGCCGAATTGACGTAATTTTTTTTTAATCTAACCTTTTGGAGCCCGTGTAGTCAGGCATTCATTACCAGCGGCTCAGGATCAAGACACAGGAAGCGTTTATATTGAATGATGAGGTTCAACGCTATACTTTTTGATGACAATAGTTGAGGCAAGTACAATATATATTCAAAACAACATGTGCGATTATGTGGGGAAAGCTGGTAACACTATAGGCACCCGAACCCTAGATTCTATATATATGCCCAACAAAAACAAGTGTGACAAATTTAACAAACTTCCACATTCAAGGTGTTTTTAAGATTTTGGTTTAAACTTCCAACGACGACGAGGGGGGACAATAATTTATTCCCCAATCTTCAATGTTATATTTTGGCAATCATCTTCTCGGCAAACTCGTGAAAATGTTGATGATGGGATTAATGAGGATGGGAGGAGAGGGAGGACTTGAGTCTCATCAGTCTGGCCGTCTGTTTGGCTCCTCCCGCTTCTCATCTAATTATAAGATCACGGGCCAGGCCGGAAAACAAGCTTACGGTGCCTGCCTGCCTGCCTGCCTGCCTGCCTTCTTGCTTGACTGGTGGTGAAGGAAGCACAGGGTTGAAGGTGTTGAGGGAAGGAGTTGGTATGGAGAAGAGATGGATCGTGACTGTCTGCAGAAGTGGAAGGAGAGGTGAGTGGGTAGAGTGTGTTTTATGAGGAATGAAAGGAGAGTTAGAGGGCAAGAGTAGAAGGAGAGTTAGGTTTAGAGTGTCCTTTGAGGAATGAAAGGGGAGTGTGATTGGGCTGGAACTAACTGCAGGAATGGAGGGAGAGGTAGGTGGGTGAGTGAGTGAGTGAGTGAGTGAGTGAGTGAGTGGGTAGAGTGTCCTTTGAGGAATGAAAGGGTAGGGTGATTGGGCTGGAACTAACTGCAGGAGTGGAGTGAGAGGTGGGTGAGTGAGTGGGTGGGTAGAGTGTCCTTTGAGATACGAATGACTGCATGGGGTGTCTGAGGTACTGATGCATGTTGCTACTGGTGTCCACGCGGGTATGCTTCTGACAAGACAAATGGGACCTCTGAAGACAAGACTATATACTTTTTGAGCTCTTTTTCCCCCAACCCACACACACCCTCACTGACAACTGAACGCCCTGTCAACAGTTATGATCACCATGTCACTCCTCAAACTCCATTACTCTGCCACTGAGCACAGGCAAGCAGGCACTGTACGCAGGCGCTGGTGCAAATTCTCTTTCATTTTGCACTTCAATAAATCAGGGAGGTGAGGCTATTGTACATATAAAGTTCCTTTCATATTGTACTGCGATAAATCACAGCTATAACCATTTAACTATTTTAATGGGAAATAATTTGTCTACCAGTCATTTGTTGAGTGACGACCACGATTTCATAACAGCATTAATCACAACATTTTTTTCTGTTTTTTGTGTGTGTTTTTTTCCTTCCTTTTACCTGACAATTATAACCCTAGTGACATAA
>JAWQEG010005993.1:25000-36736 GCA_033782935.1 Petrolisthes cinctipes
GGAAGAGGAGAGGGAGGAAGGGTAGGATGAGGAGGAGAAGAAACAAGAGGAGATGGAATACAAATGAAGAAGTGAAAAAAGAGGACAAGGAGATAATGAAGAAGAAGAAGAAGAAGAAGAAGGAGGAGGAGGGAGAGGAGGAGGAGAGAGAAGAGATAATTTTTCTCTCCCTGGTGTTGAGGAAGGAGGGGGAGAAGTGATGGTTTTTTTTTTCCGTCCCACCTCACTCACTCCCTGCTCTATGTACATTAAAGATATGAGAGGAAGGTAGCCCAGGTGTGTGTGTGTGTGTGCGTGTTCATGTGTGTAGGGCTATGTGTGTGTGTGTGTGTGTGTGTGTGTGTGTGTGTGTGTGTGTGTGTGTGTGTGTGTGTGTGTGTGTGTGTGTGTGTGTGTGTGTGTGTGTGTGTGTGTGTGTGTGTGTATGTGTGTGTGTGGTATGTATGTGTGTGTGTGTGTCAAGTTTATGTATGTATGTATGTATGTGTGTGTGTGTGTGTTTGTGTAAGTTTATGTATGTATGTATGTGTGTGTGAGAGAGTTTATGTATGTATGTATTTATGAATGAGTGTGTGTACCGTCGGGCCCTCTGGCGGTGGTACAAGTTACTAAACAGAGAAGGTATAGTGGGAGGGAGGAAGGGAGAGAGGGAAGGAAGGAAGGAAGGTGGAGGAGGGAGGGAGAGAAGGAAGGAAGGAAGGAAGGTGGAGGAGGGGGCAGGAGGAAAATGAGCTGGAAGGCTTCGGGGGGGAAACTAGGCAGGTGAAAAGTTGTTAATTATACACTAGCCCCTGGAACATACACTCCTTTACTCCTTTAAGAATGTGTACCCTTTTGATAGACTGGAGTGCCTTGATCCCTCCAAAGTATGCCAGGAAACAGACCCACATGAAGAAAAACAATGGTATCCTGGTGCCTGGAATAGTTTGGAGGGAATCTTTTGCTCCAGATTTACCACCCAAAACAATGTGCTATAATTATACCCCATGAAGAATGTGTACTATTTTTTTTTTTTTTTTTTTTTTTTTTAATAAATATCCATCTGTCAAACTGTCTTCAGGGCCTTTGACGTATATTAATTTCAACTTTTCCTTCACGTAGGCTTAATGTGTTGATAGTGACCACACAGGCTACTTCCTAAAATGTATATCCCAAATTGCATTAATGATAAAAATGTATATAATCACAAGTACCACACAGAGGAAGATCACCTGAATTACTATAGCGAACCTCAGTGGATGGATAGGAATGTACAGCCTCAATACAAATATCCACCGACACTTTCCTTCCATCGTATAGTAAATATCTTGGTAATAAAGAACAACACATGTATGATTTTGTAGCACCTCATAATAATAATAATAATAATAATAATTGAGGGTTTTTAAGAAGCACCAAGGAGATAGAGAAAAAGAGGAAAAAGCAGAAAGTAGGTAGAAGCACTAGGAGAAAAGGAGGTAGCAGAAACAAAAGCAGCAGGTAGAAAGAGCAGGAGAAAAGGCTGTAGCACAAGCAAAAGGAGCAGCTATAGAAAAAGCAGGAGAAAAGGAGGTAGCAGAAACACAAGCAGGAGGTAGATAGAGGAGGAGAAAAGGAGGTAGCAGAAACACAAGCAGGAGGTAGATAGAGGAGGAGAAAAGGAGGTAGCTGAAACAAAAACAGCATGGAAGATAGAGATGATAAAAGGAGGTAGAAACAGAAGTTATGTAGAAGGGTAGAGGCTCACGGCGTTTCACCTGAATAATACATTAACCCCGTCATCGGCCTCTGCTGGTATCATGAGGGATTTAGTCTCTTGTGGCCAAAGTAAAGAACACATGGTATACTGACTGACTGACTGACTGGTTGGCTAATACTTTCCCTCGTGTGTATCGCTACCACCAACGCCGTCTCTCATTTCCTCCTAACGCTAAGTCCCGTTGGGTGTGTGTGTGTGTGTGTGTGTGTGTGTGTGTGTGTGTGTGTGTGTGTGTGTGTGTGTGTATGTGTGTTGAAAGTGAAGGAAGGGAATGTGCAAAAGAGAGGATGGGAGGATGGGGGGGGATAAGGGGGTGAAGAAGTGGTTAAAGTGTGTGTGGGGGGGGGAAAGAGGTGGATATGGTGTTGAAAGAGAAAGGGAGAATTAAGGTTTGGGTTAAAGTGAGGAAATTCAGAGAGTTAAACGGGAGAGGGTGAAGGTTAAATGGGGAGTGTTAGGCTAATGTAAGAGAGAGAGAGAGAGAGAGAGAGAGAGAGAGAGAGAGAGAGGAGAGAGAGAGAGAGAGAGAGAGAGAAAGGGTTAATGCATATGACCACTTGCCTTTTATTCTTTTTTACTCCTGTATGGCTTTGGTAGGCAGGCAGATGGTGTGTTGTTGTAGTTGAGGTATAAGAGGTGTGATGTGTAGCGTGTGAGGAGAGTGAGGTGGGCCCATAGCTATTATCAGGGAAGGATAGAGGGGGGTGAGGGTGAGAGTGAGGAGGGGTGAGAGTGAGAGTGAGGAGGGTGAGAGTGAGAGTGAGGAGGAGTGAGAGTGAGAGTGAGGTAGTCTAGGCCAGGTGATCTAGCCAGGCTACTTGAGGGACTAATGGCCAGGTCAGCAGTCAGTCAGCCTGTGCCCTCACCCTCACTGCTGCCTCTTTTGTCGTGTAGGGGAGCAAGCGGGTCGAGAGTTCGTTAGGAGTGTGGGGCAGGCATTACTGGCAGACCACTAGCTATTTCCAGACCAGGACGAGAGATGTCAGAGGAAAGAGGAGGAGGAGGAGGAAGAGAAATACAAAGAAATACTAAGGAATACAAAGGAAGAACTACTGGCAACAGGAGGTCTGGTGGTGGTCTTTTGCGAGGTTATCTAGTTACCTACAGCTGAACTATACTACTAGTTGAAGGAAAGGATAGATAAAGGGTGAGGAGGAGGAGGAGGAGGAGGAGGAGGAGGAGGGAGCCTGGAGATGTAATAGAATGTAGAGAGCCAGAGGATTGGACAGTGTATAGTGATGCGGAGGAAGGGGGTACTCTGAATCAAGTAAATTAATGGATTGTAGGTACACACACTCACATTATATATATATATATAATATATATATATATATATATATATATATATATATATATATATATATATATATTATATATATATATATATATATATATAATATATATATATATATATATAGAGAGAGAGAGAGAGAGAGAGAGAGAGAGAGAGAGAGAGAGAGAGAGAGAGAGAGGAAAGCAAGCAGGCAGAGAGGAGAGCGGAGGAAGAGAGGGAGAGAAAGAGAGGACGAGCGAGGGGAGGCTGGAGAGAGTGTAGCGAGGGGAAGCCACGTCGAGACCCGGCTATAAAATCGAGAACAGAATGGGCGGCCCTGGCTGGCTGGCTGGCTGGCTGGCCCTGGGAGTAAGGTCAGAGGTCAGGCCAGCCCGCTCTCACACTCACCACAAAGACCCGTGTGAATGTATGTATGTATGTATGTATGTGGCACTCCCTGGCTCTTGTAAGTATAGTGGTGAAGGTAGAGTTAGTGGACAGAATAGTGAGTGGTATAGTTAGTTAGTTAGTAGTTAGTTAGTGGGAGTTGTAGTTAGGTATAGTGAAATGTTAATATTGACTAAAGGCTAGTTAGGTTATTCATTGACTGGTAGTGTTCAAGTTAAAATTATTGTTCTTTTGTTTGTGTGTTTGTGTGTGTGTGTGTGTGTGTGTGTGTGTGTGTGTGTGTGTGTGTGTGTGTGTGTGTGTGTGTGTGTGTGTGTGAGAGAGAGAGCCCAGGTCTTTTATGTCGTCTTCATAATGTTTTCTCTGAAGGAGTGAATGAAGGTGACGAGGAAACCATAGAATGTATCCTGACGAGTTTAATAAAGTGTGTTGAATAGTGTACCATATCCGACCCTATCTCCCCCCCCCCTTGACACAGGCGACAACTCAGCAGTCCCTCTCTCTCTCTCTCATCACCTTCGTTCCTCTCTCTCATCACCTCGTCCCTCTCTCTCTCATCACCTTCGTCCTTCTCTCTCTCTCTCATCACCTTCGTCCCTCTCTCTCTCTCTCATCACCTTCGTCCCTCTCTCTCTCTCATCACCTTCGTCCCTCTCTCTCTCTCATCACCTTCGTCCCTCTCTCTATCATCACCATCGTCCCTCTCTCTCTCATCACGTTCGTCTCTCTCTCTCATCACCTTCGTCCCTCTCTCTCTCTCATCACCATCGTCCCTCTCTCTCTCATCACCTTCGTCCCTCTCTCTCTCTCATCACCTTCGTCCCTCTCTCTCTCTCTCATCACCTTCGTCCCTCCACTCGGTCGGTCACCACTATAAGTATCCTCCTTCTCTACCGTCTTCGTTTCCAGAGCAAAAGAAGAATAAATTTAAAATAATAATAAAAACAACTTCTTTGCAAAATAATCCATCTCCCTCTGCCAATGTCCTTCTCAACCCTATTCATTGTCCCTCTCAACCCTCTCCAACTCGTCCCTCCCAACGTTCTTCATTGTCCCTCTCAACCCTCTCTAGCTCGTCCCTCTCAACCCTCCTCATTGTCCCTCTCAACCCTCTCCAGCCCGTTCCTCTCATCCTATTCATTGTCCCTCTCAACCCTCCTCATTGTCCCTCTCAACTCTCTCCAGCACGTCCCTCTCAACTCTCTCCAGCTCGTTCCTCTCATCCTATTCATTGTCCCTCCCAACTCTCTCCAACTCGTCCCTCTCAACCCTCTTCATTGTCCCTCTCAACCCTCTCCAGCACGTCCCTCTCAACTCTACCATTGCCACTCTTCATTTAGTAAATCTTGACTGCCAAGTAGAAAACCAGATCTTATTGGCTAAAACATTACTTGCCAGGCAGCGGAGGGAGGCCATCGTTTTTCCTTCTGGCCGGCTGCCCCCCTCTTAAAGCCCTTCATTTCCGCTGTAAGGGGGACATTTTGGGAGCACCGGATCTCAGGAGTAGAGGGGAGGGACCTGATAGTGGGGGGTAGAGTGGGTAGGGTAGAGGGGAGGGACCTGAAGGGGGGGATAGAGAGGAGGGACCTGATGGGGAGGTAGAGGGGAGGGATCTGATAGTGGAGGGTAGAGGGGAGGGACCTGAAGGGGGGATAGAGAGGAGGGACCTGAAGGGGGGAAGGGTAGGCACCAAGATACACACTTCACTATAAATAAAGGCTATAAATAAAGTTCACACATAAGAAGTTTACATTACTGAATATCGATGAAGGCACTACAGACTTCCCTTATGTCCCAGGTTCAGAGTTAGTGAGTTCAGACTGTAATTGTGGTCCAGATTGCCAAGTACACGCCCACATATTCATGGTTTAAGGGAATAGTAAAGAGTTGGTAAATCTGGAGCAACTGATTCCTCCAAACTATTCCAAGCAACACGACAGCATTATTTTTGTTCACCGGGTCCTGTTTTCTGGCTTATTTTGGAGGAATCAAGGCACTCCAATGTAACAAAAGTGAATTACCCCCTTACGTTATGTCATTCAGCTGCAGGGAGATATACGATATAAAGGAATATCACAAAATTATGACGAGATTTGTTAAGGTACATTCGGCGGGATATTGCAAAGGTAAAAACTAAAACTTGTAGCCTATATAGAATAATATTTGTGTTCGGAAAGGAAGGAAAGAATTACATAGTTTACTCAATACCTTATCCATAATAATTTCTGGCTAGTGAAATTGAACTCCTCTAAGCTGAAACTGAATGGAAGAATTTCTAATAAAAAAAAATAAAACAACATCAATAATAATAATAATAATAATAATAATAATAATAATAATAATAATAATAATAATCAAACAACACTAATAAAAATGATAATAATAATATCTATGATAACGATAAAAACAACAAGACTTTCTGCCAACAATCAGCCTCAAACTTACACCACAGACTCCTCCCTCCCTCCTTCCCTCCCTCCCTTCCTCTCTCCTTCCATCCTTCCTGCCTCCCTCCTTCCCTCTCTCCTTCCTTCCTTCCTCTCTCCCTCTTTCCCTCTCTTCCTTCTCCCTCTCTCCCTCCCTTCCTCTCTCCTTCTCTCCATCCTCCCTCCTTCCCTCCCTCCCTCCCTCTCTCCGTCCTTCCTTCCCTCTGTTCATCCTTCCTCCATCCCTCCTTCCTTCGCTCTCTCTCTCCATCCTTCCTTCCCTCTCTCCATCCTTCCTCCCTCCCTCCTTCCCTCTTTCCATCCATCCTCCCTCCCTCCCTCCTTCCTTCCCTCTCTCCATCCATCCTTCCTCTCTCCCTTTCTCCCTCCTTCCTTCTTCACCACAAATACCAGGCTCCTCTTATCTCCTGCCTCTGTTTATCTTTATGGTACACTTTTTTCCTGCCCAGGTTTTCCTTCGGTTTTTGTGACGACTGAGTTATAATCTACTTCTGTATCTGTGTGATATAAATTATAGTAAGTGTATTATTTTATATTGATAGTGATTCACCCATATCTCACAAATTTAATGAGAGTTTTTAAGATTTGTGAACGAGTGTAATTTTTTTTTTTTTCCGAAGTCACTCTTGCAATCTGCCTTCATCATTTTAAATCTCAGGGTACCGACGAAAACGATGGAATTCCTGTCCCTTCCGTCCGTCTCCTCGTCCCACATTTCATCCCTCCGTCTCCTCCTTCCACAGCCTATCCCTCCGTTTCATCCTCCAACATCTTATTCCTCCCACATCCTATCCCTCCGTCTCCTCCTCCCACATTTCATCCCTCCGTCTCCTCCTTCCACAGCCTATCCCTCCGTTTCATCCACCAACATCTTATTCCTCCCACATCCTATCCCTCTGCCTCCTCCACCCACATCCTATCCCTCCGTCTCCTCCTCCCACATCCCATCCCTCATCCATTTACTCCCTTCCTTCTCCCATATCCTTCCTCCATTCACTTTCCTCCTCTTCTTCTCACATACCATCCCTCCTTCATTTACTTCCTTCCTTCTCGCACATCCTTCCTCCATTCGCTTTCGTCCTCCTCCTCCTCCTCCCACATCCTATCTCTCCTCCTCCCATATCCCTCCTGAACTCACTCTCCCTCCTAAAGTTTCTCATATACTCACTCACTCACATACATACAGGTTCGTCTTCACAGTACGGTTCCAAGGCCAGACTTACTTTTTCACATTTTATTTATCTGGGTGAGGTCTGAACTAACACAGGTGCCAGACATTAGACTACTCAATTGATATAGCGGGTTATTGATTTATTGTATATTATGAAACCCACCATATTGACTAAGGAGAGATTCTGACTCACTATAGAAGGTATTTGGACTTGAAAACTTTAGCTGAATGTTGACTTAAAAACTGCAGAGATGTTTTTTTTTTTTTTTTTTTTTCAGATATACAGCTATGGCGAGAATTTAACATATTTTTTTTCCCCCTTCGGGTTATATGTGTGGTGAGATGAGGCTTGGAGAGGAGAGGGAGTGTGTGTGGGGATGAGGGAAGGGGAAATTAGCGAGAGTTGGTCCGGCTGAGCAAACACCACGGGTAAAATGATGATGGTGGTGGTGGTGGTGGTGTTGGTGATAGTGACGTTGGTTGGTGGTGGTGAAAAGATGGTGATGGCTGTAGGGTGATAGTAATGATGATATTTGTGTGTGTATGGTTTGTGTGTGTGTGTGTGTTTTGTGTTTATGTGTGTGTTTTGTGTGTGTGTGTGTGTGTGTGTGTGTGTGTGTGTGTGTGTGTGTGTGTGTGTGTGTGTGTGTGTGTGTGTGTGTGTGTGTGTGTGTGTGTGTGTGTGTGTGTGTGTGTGTGTGTGTGTGTGAGTGTGTGTGTGAAAAAGAGAGAAGTCTGCCCCTTACAGGTACGCCAGGTCAGCCAGTGTCCCTCTCACTAAACACCGTCACTCCTTGGAATGGCCACATTTCCTGTTCCCAACCTAAATTGTGTGAGCTCTTCTAAAAAGGGTCCAACTCCAAAAGTGATAAACATTTTTCCTCAGACAAGTTTTCTTGGACGTCATTTAAAATATTAGCGCAGGGAAGAGAATTTAATAAACTCGCTATGAATATTAATTTTTCTTGCTAAATTTCGCAGAATGAATGAGCAAATCTGACGACTGCTAGGGAGGGCTTTGTTATAACCCTTAAAAGTGCATTGACTGTCAGGCATTTGGTGTATAAATTGCATGTGTAGTAATAGTGACATACATTGTTTATAGTATACTGTGCACAACAAAACTGCAGCCACGATTTTCTAGTTACCCTTTTATCATTTTAATCTGTTCTTCAGCCTGTCTTTCTGTGTCTGCTTCTCTGCTGTCTGTTTGTATCGGTGTTTTGTCTATCCTTGCGACTCTCCTTATCTATCTCTCTGTCTCTCTGCTTCTCTCTTTCACACACACACACTCCTGACCCTAACACTAAGCCTGGGTGGGCCAAAGACTAAGTAGTACTCGACAAGAGGACACATTATCTGGGAGGACAAAGTGGGATAAGCGACACTCCTCCTCCTCCTTCACTTTGACCCCCTCCCCCTCTCTTCCTCCCTCCCCTCCCTACCTCCTCCTCCTCCTCCTTCTCCTCCTCCTCCTCCTTTACTTTGATACCCTCCCCCTCTCTTCCTCCCTCCCTACCTCCTCCTCCTCCTACTCCTCCCCCTCTTCTCTGACCCCCTTCCCTTCTCTTCCTCCCTCCTCCCTACCTCCGACCCCCTTCCTCCACTCTTCTTCCATTCTGACCCCCCTCTCTCCCTCCCTCCCTCCCTGTCTCCTACTCCCCCCCCCCCTCTCTTCTCTGACCCCCTATCCATCCCCTTCTAGCCTCTTCATCTTAGCACACCGAGGCCAGCTGGTGAAGATAGCGTAGTCCCTCACATCCTCCCGAGGTAGGTAGGTACGGTAGGCTACCAACCATCTGCTCCCTTCTCTATATATTTCACAACACAATACCACTATACTGTACATTGAGAAAAAAAAAAGAAAATGTGTTCCCTATACTGTACAACTTCCACTCTCAACCCCACATCACCCCCAAGTCCCCTAAAAAGCAACAACAACATAACAACACATACACACACACACACTCACAAACACAAACACATACACACTCTCTCTCTCTCTCTCTCTCTCTCTCTCTCTCTCTCTCTCTCTCTCTCTCTCTCTCTCTCTTCTCTCTCTCTCTCTCTCTCTCTCTCTCTCTCTCTCTCTCTCTCTCTCTCTCTCTCTCTCTCTCTCTAACACACACACACACACACACACACACGCTCTCTCTCTCTCTCTCTCTCTCTCTCTCTCTCTCTCTCTCTCTCTCTCTCTCTCTCTCTCTCACACACACACACACACACACACACCGCCACAGCACCAGCACCACCAGTATTTATGAGGATGGAGCGACAGGGGGGCGGGGTGAGAGAGAGAGAGTAAGGGACGGACGGGGCTTTGTGGGGTTGATGACACACTTAAGGCTTGATGAACGCTGGGATAAACCGTGGTGATGCGAGGAGGGACGCACCACCACTATATAAACCATTGGGTCAGAATTATTGGGCTTGAAAAAAGAAAATAATATTGGACTAAAACTGTAATACAAAGGTTGGTGGCAGGAAAAGTATGATGATTTGTGATATTTACCTTCTCTGTGATAATGTGCTTCTAATTGTGTATGAATAGAGATAGAGATGTATAGATAGAGGTAGAGAGAGAGTATAGATAGAGAGAGAGAGAGAGTATAGATAGAGATAGAAAGAGAGAGTATAGATAGAGATAGAGAGAGAGTGTATAGATAGAGATAGAGAGAGAGAGTATAGATAGAGATAGAGAGAGAGTATAGATAGAGATAGAGAGAGAGTATAGATAGAGATATATAGATAGAGACAGAGATAGAGAGTATAGATATAGATAGAGAGAGAGTATAGATAGAGATATAGAGATAGAGATATATAGATAGAGACAGAGATAGAGAGTAAAGATAAGAGATAGGTGTTATGAAATTTTAATAAATATAATTACACTATTTTCCCCCATTTAACAGCAGATACAATTCAATACCACGTAGCATCATTTTAGTTTGCATGCACGACCACTACAACATCCGGATTTAACCAACAACAATTACAAATACACCCAATGTAACAGTAAACTATGATGTCCTGAATTTCACATGTGGGTTATAATAATTATGTCGGTAACAGATATTATACATAAAAAAAAAAAAACATATTGTATTCTTTAATGTGATACTGTCTGTCAGGTGAAATAAGAGGTGAGTGACCCATTTCATCCTATACCGTTCTCACTGTCCTGTTCCCTGTCATCCTAATCCATCCCTTTCCATCCTCTACCATGCACCACCCTTACTAGATTCATCCTAATCCATCCTAATTCATCCTAATCCACCCTAACCCATCCCATCTTTAAATGTTCTCACTCTGTTTGTTTGTTCCCTGTATCACTAATCCATCCCTTTCCATCCTCTACCATATACCTTACTATGATTCATCTAATCCATTCCTAATTCATACTATCCACCCTAACCATCCTATCTTATAATATTCTCACACTGTTTCTTCCCTGTCATCCTAATCCATCCCTTTCCATCCTCTACCATGCATGTACCTTACTATGATCCATCCTAATCCCTACCACCCCCTAATTCATCCATCCCTCCCATCCTTACAGACCCTTCTCGTTCTGTACCCTGTCACCTCGTCTCATCCCATCCTAAAACCGTGTACGACAGGCCGCCCAAACACAGTCCAATTATCCTAAGCTTAGAGCATCAGGCCCAATTTTCTGAATGGTTCCTCTTTAAGTCTCAAACCTTAGTACCCTATATGATAAAAAAAAAATAATAATAAGTTGATATATACAGGTACCCATGTCAAGGAGGTAGGAGGGTGTGTGTGTGTGTGTGTGTGTGTGTGTGTGTGTGTGTGTGTGTGTGTGTGTGTGTGTGTGTGTGTGTGTGTGTGTGTGTGTGTGTGTGTGTGTGTGTGTGTGCGTGTGTGTGTGTGTGTGTGTGTGTGTGTGTGTGTGTGTGTGTTTTTTTTTTTTTTTTTTGGGGTGGGGGGGGGGGGGCTGAATTGGAGTTTATGTAGACCCCCTGAAATATGGCAAGAGAACAGATCCCCTACATGTATTCTGCAGTGGTTGTGTTTTTGTTTTCTGGCATGGCTTGGAGTAATCAGTGACTCTCCAAAATAATATATATGTGATCCACCTTAAATATGCATAGATGTATTTTTTTTTTTTTCACCAACAGGACTTCCCTTCCTCTATACTGATGTGCTTTTGCTATCCCTGCCTTAATACTGAATTCCCTTTACCCTCTTTATCATACCTTCTACACTGATTATTTTCCCTTTATTACCCTTTCCATCTTACCTTTAATAATGAATTTCCTTTACCCTTTCCATCATACATTCTACACTGATTATTTTACCTTTTATTACCCTTTCTATCCTACCTTTATACTGAATTTCCTTTACCCTTTTCATCCTACCTTTATAATGAATTTCCTTTACCCTTTTCATCCTACCTTTATACTGAATTTCCATCCCTACCTAATATATATACTGATTTATCAATACCCCACTAATCCAACCTTGATTCTGATTTCACTTTACCTACACCACCACCTAACCTTTATGCAACATTATTTTTTTATCAGTTCCAGTATCAGTGTCACAATACCTGCCTCTCAAAAGTAGATAAACACGAGTGGTTATACCCTGGCTTCATTCCTCCCAACCACAGCATACCAAACATCACTTAATTAAGGTGGTAAATTTCTTTATTGGTACATTGGAGTGCCTT
>JAWQEG010005994.1:0-45277 GCA_033782935.1 Petrolisthes cinctipes
GTCCTCGCTCGTTCCAGGCAAGGGTCACAGGTACACCACATTCTTCAAAGATAGTAATTTCGTTTTGTCTCTACTCCCACACAAGACATATGAAACCACATCTCACACTCCAGGCCACCACTCTTGTTGGTCACTTCACCCTCACCAGTTACTCACAGAATACGAAATCTACAACAAAAGTTACCAAAAATAATGTGAATATAAATATAATGAGAATATAAAATAACACGTGTTTACCCTGTCTGTGTCTTGGGACCTTCTTTGTCGTGAATGCATAGAATGTTAAAGATGTAGATTTTGGAAACGGAACTTGTGAGTGGCTATCAGTGGCAGGACTAGAAGCGGTCAAGAATATAGTGTGGTTCTGCAAGCCTTGTAGTGACGAGTGGAAAATGGAACAGCAGGTGAATATGAAAATAAGAGAAGAACTCCATAGTTGTGTAGAAGAAAAATGCAGAAATAAATAGTAAAATGTATGAATTAAAAAAGAAATGTAACTGGAACCAAAAGGTTGAAGATTCCGATGAAGCTGTCCCTCCAGAGGAAAGCGAGAAGTATAGTATGAAGAGAAAAGAAAAATAACCAGAAGGGAAAGGTATGGAAAATATTATGGAGGAAATGAGGCAGTTGAAGGCAGCAAATTAGAATTTAAGAAAAACTATTGTAGACATGGAGCGGAAATGGAAAGTCAGGTAGAAATGGTGTATAAAGTTACTGAGCAAGCAGTAGAAAATATGTAAGAAATGCAGGAGGGAAAAAAGGGAAAAAAACAATGTTCAATGTTTCTGAAAGTGAGAAGGAGGAAACCAAAGTGGAGACAGAGGATAAAGATATTTGTGAGGCAATCTTTCATGATGTGATGAAAATGAAAGATGCAAAGATAGAAAAGAACTTCCGTATGGGACGTGAGAGTGAAGGAAAATCTAGGCCTTTAGTAATCCAGCTTAATGAAGTAGGGGTTAAGTGGACACTGGTGGCAAAAAGCAAAGAACTATATAGAAATGAGGACATTATGATTAAGGAGATCATTATTGCCCCAGACCTTACAAAAATGGAGAGGGAAGTGAATGATTTAAGAGAAGAGCTAAGGAAGACAAGAAAAGAAGGTGGCCAATGGATAATGAAGAAGGGCAGGGTTGTAAGGAATCAAAGGAGAGACCCTCAGTCAAGAGTGATATGGGGAAAATTATAGTGAGGTAGGAGGGATAAAGTCTCGTATTATTGGTGAGGATAATGATGGCTGTGTAATAAAAGTGATGAACATTCAGGGATTGACACAAAGGTTAAAACTAAACAAATTGAGGACTTTATTGATAATTGTATTATGTGTCTAAATGAAATGAAAATCAAAAGAAAATAAGATGTGAATTTTGGTAATAATGTAATAACAGAACAAATGAGAATTATTCTCCACAAAAATAGTAAATTAAAAACTAAAAGTAAAGAAATTAGTTGTGAAAGGTAATATAAATGGGTGGGATGTAATTATTTTAAGTGTTAATGATAAGAGAAAATTGTACGAGAATAGAAATAGAAAGGTTATTTGAAATCAGACTGGATGATGCAGTATTAATTGTGGGGGGATTTCAATGGCCACATTGGATACAAAGGGGAGCATTGACTTCATACCAATGGTAAAATGATATTGGAATGGTTGGAGAAGTATAGATTAACTATGCTCAATTATATAAAATGTGAGGGGCTATACACATGGTAGAGAGATAACCAAAAAAGTACCATAGACTATACCTTTGCGTTAGATAAATTCTATGAAAAATATAGCAAAATGAATATGAAAATCAGGAAAATTTTCATCCGACTGACCATAACCAGTTGAAAATTTACTTAAAAATAGGGAATGCACAAAAAAGTATAACAGCAAGTCCTGGATAGTAAGAGAACATTACAAAACAGATAAAAATTCTCTAAAGGTATATGGGGAATGATTACAACAACATTTCAGGGGAGAAAGTTAATGAGGGACTTGGAAGAGAGGATTCCTTATTGGTAGCGACAATAAAAAGTTAGGAAAAGAGGAAGCAAAATCAGAGGTCAAGACTTATTGGAAGAGAGTGTATGGGAAGCATCTGAAAAACATTAACTCAGTGTGGAATGAGGAGACTAGGGAGGAATATACAAAGGGAAGAGTGTTAAAAAAAGTGAGGGAGACAATATAGGGTTATAAATGTAGAAGGGGGACATGTGACATACCAAACCACATAAACATGTAGTGGAGGTATTAGAGAACATAGATAATGGCTCTAAAAATACTAGAGGGGGGAGATATACTTTGAAGAGCAAATTAGAACTGAAGTTAAAAAGTGCTCAATTAAATTAAAGAATAAGATAGCAGCAGGTCCTGAAAACTATAACACTCCCATTGATTTTATACGGGGCTAATGTTATAGAGGATATAAGGAAGCTGCAAAGATTGGAAAATAGTGGAAGAGGGGACTGTTGGATGACGGAAGAATGACGGAAGGCGTGTTTGTACGGGGAACACCCGGATGGCAAGTGTAGGTAGAAGAGGGAAAGGAAGGCCGAAAGAGACGTGGGTACTCACAATGAGGCGGGAACCTGGTGAACGAGTGCTGGAGAGATTTGGAGGAGCTGGCGCAAGATAGATGGTGGTGGCGTGAATTCATCGAGGCTCTATGCAACCCCCTAGGTGCCACAGGAGTTAATGTATTTGACTGATTATGTTAGTTAATCTGGAGGAAGTGATTCCTCCAAACTATTCCAAGCAACAGGCCACCAATATGTTTACCAATTTGTTCCCGTTTCCTGGCATACTTTGAAGGAATCAAGGAGCTATAAAGTACCAAAAGACTATCCCATAATTAAAAGAAATTACCTCCAAGCTTATACTACACAATATATAACGAAAACGTAGTTATTCAATGTGCAATTGATAAGAGAATAAAAACACAGCAGAACTAAAGAAAAAATAATTACACTGCACAAAATCAACAACAACGTAACCTTTCTCGATCACTTCTCGATGGATACTACTACTTCCAACACACCTGCCGTTCATCATCACCTCGGACCTCGGTACCGTCAAGGATTCTAGTACTGTAGAAGGATAGACCACTCACAATGTTATTTTGGTGTAGTCGTTGTGGCTGGCTGTGACGGTGGCGCCTCTAGCGGCCAAGGGTATTCAACACTCCAGCTCCCGTCTGCTCTCTCTTACCCTGATTAATTTTTAAGTCTGATTTTGTTAACTAGTAACGCACAGGACCTTTGATACGAATTATTTGGGTGAGATTTAATAATCGTGACGTCTGTTATATAAATGATGAAGGACTTTTAATTAAATTAATCTTCAATATAAGGGAAAGTGCAATTTGTTGTATAAAAAATGAATATATGGGAGCAGCTCAAAGGTGATTTCGTATGATTCGAAGCCATAGGCAAGACCGTGAACTTAAAATTTCATAGTGGTTAAACCAATATGGTTCGAATATCCTAGCTGCAAAGTGGGTCCAGTAGGCTACTATTATAATATTTTTATTTCAGCTGCGAGTTTTCATCATATGAAATGTATTCATATGGTTATTTAACTATACCTACCTGATATATCTCATAATAATAATAATTTCTGCTGAAATAATGTCTTGATTGTGGTAGGATTGATTATGGAATATAGAATTTTAATTTAAACGAAAGAATTATTGTAGTAGGAAGCCACTATTATGTATATGCTGTGATGAGGGGCACTTTTTATTTTCATATTAGGTCGAGTGTTTTGTTAGCAATAAACGGTACTTATTTGTTCTGTTTATTTCTTCCCTTTATTGTATAGTCAAGTTGTACATATTAGATACAAACCTACATAAGAATAATATGATTAAATATATATGTTTTGTCCCCGTTTCTACTACAAGTGACATTATCTTGGTCTCCATAACTATATGAAACTGGGATGAAACAATTAGAGGTATAATCTGGCAATCAGAACCTCCGCATGGAAAGTTCTGATCACGCTGTCTATAATAGTCAGCATTCTTAAGGAAGTTGTGTCAGATTTGAGGAGCGGCAGTGTACAGGGTGGTATGAGAAGTTGATTGTGAAATATTAAAGGTTATTACCTCCGCTGCAGCGCGGATACAAGATAATATTATAATATGTTTGTGATATGTGAAGGATTATTTTATAAACTAATCTTTATTGGAAAGCAAGTTTTTCTCAGTGGGATATACAACCTTTGCTTTATAAGGGTTCTGTAGACTGGGCTAACTTTCCATCTGGTTCAACTTGATTCAGTTGGTTGCTCACATTCTGGTACACAATCCTTCGTGAGTCAAGACCTTCTCAATCGTTTTTAAAAAGTCCTTAGAACAAAGAGTTGGGCAAAAAATACTAGATGAGGAGAGACAACAAACATGCAGGTAACTAAAGACTAATAAGATTGTAGACAAGCTCATGGAATCTATCGTAAGAGAAATTGCCTAGCAACTTGAAATAAAACATCTCATCAGGAATAGGCTACTTTCCATAGATTCAGTGCAAAGAGATCATGCATAACAAACTTAATAGAGTTATACCTGTTTCCAATATCTGTTACCTTGTGGCCCAAAATAAATTTCTTGTGGCATAGTCAATACTGGGATAGTTTGAATTAAATTAGTATGAAGCCAGGTTAAAATCCTTGTGTATTGGAGGTCGATGTCAAGAGGGATCATTCACATAAGTTGTAGCCTAACATAAACTCGTATGCGTGACTTCACAGTGATTCCGGTGAATTGTTCGTACCAATTCAAAAAGTTCTATCAATTGACTGGCCTAATCATCCATGTAAACTCCTTCATGGAATATGTGAATCCTCTCCACTGATACCAGACGATGCCTTTATACCGTGGTGATCCGCTGCCCTCATACTGGTAACCATTAGGGTTGGCATAAGTACAATTGTTGTGCCACATGGCGCCGCTTCTCCTGAAAAAACAAAACAAAAAACAAAATAATAATAATAATAATTATAAAAAAATATATATACATATATAAAAATGTAAAGTAGGATATGAATTGTCATTACTTGGAGGCACACGATTTCTCTCTCTCTCTCAGAGTATGTATGTATTCTCCAATTCCCAGATAATGTTTTAATCGTAATGGATATTCAGTAGTAGGTATTCCTTCACAGTAATAACTCTTATTATACTTTTATTCTCACTTATTTGTACCTCTTGTATGAGAGATGTTCAAAAGGAGGATAAATTTGGTTAAATTTGCTTCCTGTCTGTGTGAATCAAAGATGTATCAGGCAAAGTGCCGTCAACTGAGAAATACGTCAAATATCTTACTCTTGGGCACAGTGGATAGAATCTGAGTTGTCGTGGTCAGCATCAAAAGTGGAGAATTTGCAGTTGTTGTTGTACGTCAGTGCATCACCTGCAGTACCTGTGTACCTGTTGGTAAATATTAGCTACGTGAACTCATGTTTCAACCAAGATCTATCTACCTAGGTAGATCTTGGTTTCAACAACAAGTTCGTGTTACCGAACGGCTCAGTAAGCCAGAGTGAGGAATGCAGTGTATACGGCCAACTGATTTATACGGGTGTGGCTGAAAGACAGACAAGAAACACGTTAACATAACAAGTTACAAAGGAGACACCCACACAAGATATTTGAGGAAATAGAATGACAAAGTGGGTAGGGTCCTATGGGTTCCCTACTTATTTTATGAAGTACACATGCACTCTCAACAAAAAGTATCGGTCCACCAGGTCACGATATTTCTGGAAGTGAACATTAAGTCACATGGACAGCAGGATCGTTTGGGTTGGTAATCGTGACTGTAATTTGCCACCATTCTCTCATCACACATTAAATATTGTTAATGTTGAAGTGCCGTGTGTTACATAAAGATGTAACCACTCTGTCATTTGTATATTCTCTCAAAGTAATGCATTTTAGATAATAACATGACAGGCCAGAGGAATGGTTTGACAAATAGGAATTAAATGGTGCTTAATTTCGTGAAACAGGCCTCAGTCGATTCTCTTATTATGAGATAAGCTGATGAGTCATATATATAGTGACTTGGAACGAAAACGAATAATTATTTGAATCACAATAAAAGTCTTGGTGGTGATGGCATCTGAACTGCAGGCGTACTAACAAAGTGCAGACGTCACAGTAAGTATCACAAAGTTTCACCATAGTGCCATATTGTTTCGATTTGAAAGTGGGCCGATACTTTTTGGTGAGAGTGTACACCTTCCCCACTTCCTGTTCCTCATACCAAGCTAAGAAGATGAAAATAAGGTATTGGCAATTATCCTGTTCCTCTAATTATTAGTTCAAAAATTACACAGTAGGCACAACTGTCAGTACCGTTCATTGGGGTGACAAACTATAAACACAACACGGTAATATGGATATAGCAGTGAGGACCAGTTTGTGTAGCGACCTGCTGCCTGGGAAAGAATAAAACATGAAGGGATGGGTAGGTTTCTGAAGGGGACATGTATGACTAACCCTCCTAGCACTGCTCCCTCCCCGGAATATGTATATATATATATATATATAAGCACTAATTTTTCCTCTTATTATTGAAAGTGAGTGGGTTACTAGAGACAAGGAAGAGTCCACAAAATACGTTGCTATGGTGGATTGTGTGAATAATTTTATAGTAAGAAGTATAAGAGTACAGTCACGGGCACTAATAATATAAGTATCCAGGTGTACTTCGAATACCTAGAGACAGTAAATAAATACACAATAAGATCTCCATTGGAATTACTTCATTGGTGAATCGGACTGATCAAAGCTTCAACCAAAACTGAATACTTATTAGTGCTCGTGACTGTACATATAAATAAACAAGGCAATACATGATGATAATATTTCCTGTAGTATATTGAAATAATAGCTTATTCGAAATCTTCTCTAATTCTACTTCTTCATTTGCTACCACTACAGTACGTACCCATCTATGAAGAGACGATATTGGTCATAAGATGGACCAACCCTGAATGTACTGTACTTGGCCCAGCGCTTGTTGCCTTCAAAACATGTCAGATCTACTTTGCATTCTTGGTTAATGGATGAGGAGAGGACGTTCAAATTTCTCAATCCAATCCAAAATTCGGAGGTGATATTTCCAAACCCTTCTTCATACTCGACCCAAGTACGGTAGAAATTTTCGCGAATGTCGGAGGAATTGGTTCGCCTCAAGATCACGGTCCATCCGCCACCATCGCTTTCTTGGTCGCAGTACACCTGGAGTCCTTTGAGGGGCAGGTTGTCGTAAGGGAACACCATTCGCACACCTTGGCCAATGTCACCTTCTTGTCGCAGGTCCTTGCAGTTTCTGGGCCGCCACCGCCAGGACGTGCCGCCGTCTTCTTCTACCTGTCCCGGTCTTGTCACTCCTGGCGTTGACCTCATTTCCATCATCATGTTACGAATCTCCTGAAACATCAATTTGCATTACGATGACTTATAATTATGTGTGTGAATGGAAGAAGGAATATATGTATTAGTCAGAAAATGTAAAATTGTAATATTAAATAGTAGTACGGTGTCCCTGATGAAATACGACATGTAAATAACAGAGAGAGAGAGAGAGAGAAAGAGAGGTGGGGAGATAGAAAATGGGATCAGGGTACAGGTAGAGAACATCATGGCCTGATTCACGAAGCACTGTCTTATTATGCTAACGTAAACCAGAGATATTCCTCCGTCCGATTTACACTGGTATCCACAAAAGTAATTAGCGCCTCATTGATGACGTCAGATGAGCAAATGAACTTACACATGCTCCAGAGGTGGTCGAAATTTCTACACCCGGATTTAAAGCTCATAATTCCGGGTTACACATAACAAATAATCTCATTGGCTTAAAACTTTGAGTATTAATTTGGCTATACAAGTATTTGTTGTAAGTTATTAATCCATTTTTCCCCAATTTAATAGGCGAGAAAAGAGGAATTGTTTGACGTTTACCACTAGTCCACCACAGCCATAAGTGACAAATGTATGTTCTAAATTATACAGGTACACAATATGTTCATGCAATAAAAAAAAAAAAAAAAAAAAATTATTAAACTACATTTTCGAGGAAAAATCTCTTCGTCACTCAATCATTATTTATGACGTCACATTTGATGTGAGTTATAAATCAGTTTCGGATTTGATTGATTGATTGGAGACAAACTCTGTCCTGTGATTGGTTGATGCATTCGGAAAGCATAATAACTGTGATTGGCCGACTGACGTCATGACGTCACATCACCTCCAGGAGATACTCTTCCATACTCTGAGCCACTGCTGGTGTTAGTTAACGTTGTTGATAAAGGTGTAAATGTTAGAGTAGCGAGAGCCTAACTTACATCACCATGTGTGAAGAACATAATGTGGCCTCGTGTGGGAATAGTATAAAATAATGTTGTACAAAATAATGTTTGTTTTGAACTTAGAAGTTCATTAAGTGGATGATGCAGTAAGCCAGAAAAAGTGACATTCCACTAAATAATAACAACAATAATAATAATAAAAATAATATAAAAAAGACAGACAATGAAGTTAGTTAGTTTTGTTGTATAAATTATAATATATTAATTAATATTTCTTTAAATATCCTATTAAATACAGTAGATTATGTTCAACTAATTGGAGGGGGGGGGGGATATTACACTTTTGGTACATCAGAGCGCCTTGATTCCTCCAAAGTATGCCAGGAAACAGGACCAGATTGACAATAATATCAGTGGCCTGTTGCCTGGAATAGTTAAAAGGTATAAGTAGCTTCCGGTATACCAGCACTGTAGGCTACTTACTATACATTAAATCATAGAGTTTAGGCTATAATTTGCTGCGTATAACCTATATAATACGCGTCTGTCTTTCTTCGTGTTATGTCGGTAGAGATTTCGAGCTACACGTCAAAGTTATTTCCTGGCAATAGTCGAAGTCACTTTATGGATGATATATATTCTGTATTTCAAGTTTGACTCTTCAAAGGTGGTATTATTAAACTACTTCTTCGAGGAAAATTTCTCTTCGTTGTTCAAGTCTTATTATTTTGCAATGTACATTTAGCGACGAAACGCCTTTTCCTCGAAGAAGTTTAATAATACGACCCTTAACTTTTCTTCTTAACACAGCGAACTTGTTGTGTTTAGTCGACTTCTGAATTACTGTTAGTCTGAGAATGAAAACCCTTATTCACTATGTTCGTGTCCTGATCCTGTGAAATCATACTGTACTCTACATGTTTTTATGTATGAATATATATTGATTATTAATTCAAGTGGACCCATTTTACTGGGGTCGAATCGTTGATGAGGCTAATATATATATATATATATATATATATATATATATATATATATATATATATATATATATATATATATATATATATATATATATATATATATATATATATATATATATATATATATATATATATATATGTATATATATATATATATATATATATATATATATATATATATATATATATATATATATATATATATATATATATATATATATATATATGCAACTCATGCTTTTACTTTTGCTTTATGGTGTGGTAAATTGGCGTGCAGGGACTGTAGACTCCTGAGTACATTTTTGGGAAGTAGCGAATGATAGTTACTGGGCACTGGAGAAAGTAAAGATACCAAAGGCAACAGTCAGTATAGTCTATTTTAGATAGTTATGGTAAGCAAATGTACATAGGAAAAATTCAGATATATACTTTTATATATACATTTACCTCAGTTAAAGTAGAGAGTTGGTTCTGTTCCTGTGCAAGAGAACAGAGTGAGAAGGCCGAGGACAAACAGGCGGGGCTGCAACCTGCGCTCTGAATTAGGGAGGACACTGTATCACCTTGGCATCCCTCATTCTGGGATGTTTGACGTGATGAAACAGAAGCGAGATATACAGCTACAAGAACCAACACCAACACATTCACCCTTACTACACGTCCTGCCATGACTGTGACAGCGTGGTGAGTGGAGTGTGTCACTGTGTGTGGCAGTTTCAAGGATCTTGTTGCAGCATCGCCAATTTTAAACTCGTATAGGATACCCTCGAGATTGTTACATATATGTTGCTGTATATGTCAGTGCTGTTTACATTCTTGAGAGGATGACACAGTAGATATATTTTAATGCATATGAATGTGTTGCTGTTACAGTGAGACCAAGTGTTTATAGGGGAGAACATCTCTCTCTCTCTCTCTCTCTCTCTCTCTCTCTCTCTCTCTCTCTCTCTCTCTCTCTCTCTCTAATGTATATATAATAATGCCGGCAAATAATAATCATTTCACTGGAACTACTTTCTCTAATCAGCTACTCATGCGTAATTCCGTCTTCTTGTCCGATTTTGCAATTTCAGTAAATTCGTAACCTATATCCTGTACTATTGCAGCCAGGATTTCTTCGCCACCCTCTTCTTGCTAATTCTAGGATGTGACAGTATCACATTCATGAATACACAAGTTGCCTAGTATATTATTACTTTTGTTGATAATACTCCAAAAACGTAAATGTCGTAATAATGAGCTTAATAAAGATTATATTCGAGCTGAAGATTTGTCTGATGTATCAGAGGAAATGAAAATGTTGTAGGAAGTAACTTTGCTTATACTACAAGCTTTAAAACGTGCAACATAATTATAAGGGACCTGCAGACTGCTTCAACTCATCCCTTCCTCTGAGGAATGAACACCTGACCATGACGGATTGATTACCTTAACTCGAAGCATCCGCGTTGTAACACATGCAAAACTAATTATCTTCTTTAATCCGATGGTTATTCTTAATAATGTGAAAATAAATTTGCTAGATAAAATAGAAATGTGAATAATTTAATCTATATCAGATAATAGTCATTGACCCATAAACGTTAAGAAATTGAAGTGGTGCCACATCTAGTCTATAAACATTATACAGGAGATTTAAGAAAATCCATAAAGACGCAAACCGATCAATGTAAAGCCCATGACATAATAGGCTACTCAGAAAAAGAAAAAAAATATTCTGGCCCACAATGACAGATCTTCCTGAGCACAGCGTTGGTCAAACTCATGTCTAGCATCACGATGCCTCTCCTCTAAAATTTCTTTCACAGCAGTAGTCCTGTGATCTGGTTACGTTCACGTCGCTTTACAGTGATATGACTATGCTTAGTTGTTCTGATGGCTTGTCTGCAGTTTATTTTCCTTATTAATATCTGATGTAATAAGTGTTCAATATTTATCCACCATTCAATTATATTAATTTCTGTTGAAATGGTTTATTACATCCTTGTAGTGCACTCTGAGGAATAGGAAATGCTACGATTGACTGAACTCTGTTTTCCCAGACTAAAAACACCATATTTCCTTGATTTATAATTCCGAGACTCCGATATATTTTTTGTAGTACCCGGTATGTGGTTTTGTTAGTCATGGAGTGTATGTCAATGGATGCCGTTTATGATTGACGTATATTATGTTTCTATATATCACAGTCTAGTTTTACATATGCATATAAGCCTTATCATAAACATTGAGAAGATCATTATTGATTATGAGATGATACCAAAAGAAAATGTATATTATAGGCAACTAGTACATACATCCACGACGCCGTCACATCCTTAGGTTGGCCAGAAAGAGGGTGGCGACCAACTCCTTACATGTACAGTACACTTACAAGTACAGCTGCCAACTGGATCCTATTAAAGTCAAATTAGACAACCCAACACACATTCTTATCCACAGTTTGTTCTTATTTAACCCTAGTCTCTTAAATAGTGACAACATTCCATTACTCTTACCAACGACTGTACCGTAGGCTTCTATGTGGTGACTAACAAAATGGTGGGAATCAAACCCATGTAGCCTATTCTCGTCAGTAGAAAACTTCAGACGTTACCATAAGCCCGGTCACTATTAGAAGGTTAATTAAAGGATCGGTGTACTCCTCCTGTACATGTTTTGTACACACCATATTTTACTTGTTCCAATTTCGATCATAAGAATGGTACGTGTTCAATGAATTCGTTTCACATATGTCGACAAAAATAGATAGATAGAGGAATATAGATCAAACTGTAGAGAGAGGCCCATATGTTAAGGGCGTGTAACCAGAACCGTGGGAAATCATCGTTATTAAAAAAAAAAAAAAAAAAAAAAAAAAAAATATATATATATATATATCTATAAACATTACCCCTCAGTGCCAGCCTCGAGTAGCTAGGACTATCACTTGAGCCTGACATATTAATTTCACCACTTCCATCATCATCAATCATTATATAAGCTATGTAAGCTCATGGGTGACGTAAAGGAGTCTAAATAATAGCCTTCTTTGTATTTTTTTTCCAGTCTTTTCTTGGAAGGAATAAAGATCAAGATTCAGATTAATTAATTTGGAGAAAGACGCAATTAAGAAAGACTGATAAAAACGGACAGAGAGAGAGAGAGAGAGAGAGAGAGAGAGAGAGAGAGAGAGAGAGAGAGAGAGAGAGAGAGAGAGAGAGAGAGAGAGAGAGAGAGAGAGAGAGAGAGAGACAGACAGACAGACAGACAGACAGACAGACAGACAGAGAGAGAGAGAGAGAGAGAGAGAGAGAGAGAGAGAGAGAGAGAGAGAGAGAGAGAGAGAGAGAGAGAGACTTATTCCTCCAAACTATCCCAGGAAACAAAACACCCTCGGCGTCACTAATGGAGGATCAGTTTCGTGTTAGAGTTTGGAGGATTCAGGGTCAATTCCACAGTGGTATTCGTTTGTTAGCTTCCCAACCAGCCACACTTCTTGTAAGGCTTCATTATTTTCCAAAAGGTCAGTCAGTATCCACATTCACTAAATCTATCAAACAGTTAGATAATGATGATCACTGCACAGTTTAATTCACCAAAATTCATTAATTAATTCACCCCATAAGTCATTTAAACGGCTAATATACTTTCGTTTGCGTGCTTACAAACCAATACCAACCACTGTGGAATCGACCCTCAGTAAAGCTTCAATTTATACCACTCAGAGCTGTAAACTATTCTCCGGACTCAACCCGGAAAATACCACAAAAATATTTAAGCTTACAACCTCAAAACTGAAAGTCATATGCAGTGGGAGTTGAGCATATTGAAACTGTCATATATTTACACATAATAAGAAAGGACACATTAAAGATTTGGCGAACTACAGGCCAGAGAAGTGATTTATTATTATCCTTACAAACAGAACTAATCCTATGCAGACACGACTGATAATCAATAAAGTACAAGTGGACAACTGTAATGGTTACTCAATTACTCAACAGGCATTCACATTGCTCCCTATTACATTATTCTTACACATATTAGCAGAATATTACGGGAACCTGTGATGTAGTCAGAAAATTAGAGGTTAGTGAGTCTTCAAACATTGCCACGAAGCTCCACCTATATAGCCTATTATTATATTGAAGGAGTTTATTTCGTGGCATAGTCAGGAGAAATTAGAAGCCACCAAGTCCCATACACGATCACAGGGTCCTTCTGAGCACTATGCATTACTATTAATACACACTACTTTTCATTTAAACCTTTTGTAACTATACGGAGGCTCACTGGATGCAAGACATTTTATGTTATCTACATAACTACAATAACCAATGAAGTGACAACGCTGCAGACATTAATTAATCAACACGAGGATATCATTGACACACGGGTAAACGAGTGAACATCGAGTAGGTATTATGTTGCAGAATTTAGTACTATTAATACATTTTGTGTGTATATATATAGAATACTTAACAATTAAATTGATAAATTAAGGTACCCTGTGATGTAGTCAAGAAAATTGAAGGGAAATGAGTACTTCAAATATTTCCACGAAACACTACCTATGTTTCTTGGCATGGTCAGGAGGAATCAGAAGCCTCCAATTATCATACACTAGCACAGGGCCCTTAAAACACATAGCTTTTCGGTGATCTCCCTCTTCGTCTTAGTAAAGGCGATGGCAGGTGAGGCTGTACTTGAATCAATGGTGATGATCAAGGAAGAGTTTGTTGAAGGCAGCGCCACACTCAGCATCTGATAAGCAGACATACAAAAGAAACGCGCATTGGAATTCATAAGGAAATCATTTTGAATTTATGTCCATCATTATTAATGCTAGAGTCTGGATTAGGAAACGGGCTATCGATATTCCCATTCATTATTCCCTGCACAACTTAGAGACTGGGCAACAATAATACCTTACTGTTGTATATTCAATGGTCAAGAGTTATATTCCACATGGATAGTTTGTCAAAGTTTTAAAGTTTGGTCCGGACCCCATGAATTACTTTCATATACTGGGAAGAGAAGCGACGCCTAAGTAAATAATTAATTAAACTAAATTAAATTAAACTAAACTTAGAATTACAATGTGATAAATTCTTACACCTTGAATGTTTTTTCATAGCTTCAAGTTCTCCTTTTATTTCGGGAAGTTCTTTTGCGGTATTGGTGGTTCCTACAGAATGTTTCCTGGTCACTGCTTCTCCCACTTGCTGGCAGCCATTGGTGGAACACACTAGCGAGACACTCGACGCGTTATGTCCCCCTTCTCCAGTTCCTTGTGGCATCCCTGTGATCGATATTCCCAACTAAGATATTTTTTATTCGTCTAAGATAATTTCAGAAGGGGATTGTAAAGAACCTGAAGGTCTTGGATTTCCCGTATTCAACATCATACAGGTCGTCTTTGGTTATCTCTCATGTTTACAAAGAGAGATGGACATTATGCCTAAATAATTATCATGTAGCAAACACCAAACGTTATTGAGGGCATAGGTTAAGTAATGTCCATAGCATAATACAGGTAATTATCTTCTCAGAATATATACCGACCTGTTGTTGTATACTTTGGTGTCTGCACAAGCCATCCAGCCGGCTCAACTCTGACCCCATTGCCTGGAATGTGACTGCGACGGCCAATTGAACTTGGACTTGGGTTGGGCGTGCTGGACTGAAGGTGAGAGCGGCTGGATTGAAGGTGAGGAGGGCGGCGGAAAGCAAGGAGGAGAAGGAGAAGGTCGAGAAGCAGCTCGAGCACCTCCATCAGACTCACCATCGAAACCCCGACGAAGAGTCCCAACGAACCACCCAGGTTGCTGAGTAGTGACTCCCACTGTTCACATATGGACACACACCACTCGTATTAACATACATACATACACACTCACACAAAGACAAACAAACACACACACACACACACCACTCATATTAACACTAACACACACACACACATAAAGACAAACAAACTAACAAACAAACACACACCACTCATATTAACACTAATACACACACACACACACACAAAGACAAACAAACTAAAAAACAAACACACACCACTCATATTAACACACACACACACACACACACACACAACTGACACTAAACCTGTTGAACTGCTTGTAAAAATGCTCGTGTTTACATTGCTTGCTTGATAGTGACACTGACTGTATACTGCCTGGATGAAAATAACACAACAAAAGTAATATTATTTTTACCTGTATATAAGTGCTAGGGAATACCACCGCCATTGAAAACCTGAACTATAAACATCTTCACACAATTAACCTGACCTCTAAATATCTTCACACAATTTCATATTTTCTAGCAACTACACCTTTCTTTAATTAAGGACCCTGTGATCGTGTATAAAATTGGAGACTTCTGATTCCTCCTGACCATGCCACGAAACAAGCTCCTTCCTTATAGGTGGTGTTTCGTGGCAATATTTGAAGGACTAATTTTTCTCCAACTTTTAGACTACATCACAGGGTCCCTTAATTAAGCAACTTCCCACAGCCAATATTTTAATGAATCGTATTACCATGAACCCAATCCACAAACTATACCAATATGTGACGGTTCCATTCACTGCCTGAGACGTCAACCCACACATCAACTTTTACCATTAACACAGACGATTAAAGCAGATAACTAATTTTGAATGACTGCATGTGGTAGGGTAATAAATTTTTTGGAAGCCCCCTCTTGTTGTCTGAGCATTATAGGATTCTACATATGTGTGTGTGTGTGTAATAATAATAATAATAAACGGTGTGTGTGTGTGTGTGTGTGTGTGTGTGTGTGTGTGTGTGTAATAATAATAATAAACGGTATGTGTGTCTGTGTAATAATAATAATAATCATAAACGGTGTGTGTGTGTGTGTGTAATAATAATAATAATAATAATAATAATAATAATAATAATAATAAATGGTGTGTGTGTGTGTGTGTGTTGCACTTGAGAAGAGGCCGTTGTGTGTTTGGGCAGGTGTGTATGTACTGTACCTCCTTGTATGTGTGTATGATACTAACGGTGTATGTGGGACTCTCCTGGATGAGACGGTACGATGGAGACTCGAGGTACACGTGCACCACTGCCAGGTCCGACTCCCTGTACCGTACCAGTCCAGTCCAGTCCAGTCCAGTCACGGGGTACGGTATTGTTTATTGAGTGGTCATGTGGACAAACGTATAGGCCAAGGTTTTATAATAATGTAGAGTCACGAGCACTAATAAATATACAGCTTTGGTTGAAGCTTTGAACAGTCCACCAATTCACCAACGAAGTAATTCCAATGGAGATCTTATTGTGCATTTATTTACTGTCTCTATGTATTCGAAGCACACCTGTATACTCATTAGTGCTCGTGAGTGTACAATGATATAACCAATTTAATTAATGATAACTTAAGTGTAATATATAAAGATTAATATGTATCAATACATTACACTGAGAAAAAAAAAATATCAAGTGAGTTGCATTTAGAAATAATATGGAGAAAAATAGTTTATAAGGCAAAAGGAGGTAAAGGACAGAAAAAAAAAACAGAAGGAAAAAGTGAGAAACATTATTACAAATACGTAGGAAATTACACTCCAGACAAACAAATATAATAATAAACTTTGTACTCACTCGGAACAAAAACTATTAACTGGCTTCCTGTGTTGATGAAGGAGGGAGTAGTAGCCTGGGTTGAGCTTGCTGGTGGTCACTTGGGTGTGGTATTCCGTTTCTCTAAGTAAGGGGGAGTGATGGTCAAAATATATATATAGCATAGAAGGTGGGGGGTGGTATGAGCATAAGTAATTAGAGGAGGATTGATTGATATTATGTAGGTGCAGCAACAGTGAGGTCATATAGCGCCAGATATTAAGTAATTGGCAATTGGTAATAGTGATATAATCCAATGTGAGGTGCAAACTAAAATGATGCTAGTGGTGTTAGTAAAGAAATTATACAGATGGAAGTAATTATTGATAAGATGTGGCATTATGAGATCATCTGATGGTGGAATATTAAAAATTATATGCTTCAAGTACTATATATACTGAAATGTGTAAGGCAGTTTTGATTAAAGGGATTAGTATACTTTAAGAGGAGGATACAGTGTTGGTAAATCCGGAGATAATCATTCCTCCAAACTATTCCAAGCAACAAGCCACCATTATTTTTGTTCCTCTGGTGCTGTTTTCTGGCATGCTTTGGTGGAATAAAGGCGCTCCAATGTACCAAAAGTATACTCTCCCCTTAAGTACCTTAGAGCACCTTGATTCCTCCAAAGCATGCCAAGGAACACGTAGGACCAGGTTGTTAAGGTGGTAATTATTTTTTGGTACATTGGAGTGCCTTGATTCCTCCAATTAAAGTATGCCAGGAAAAAGGATCAGATGAACAAAAAAAAAAAAAAAAAAAAAAAATTGTGTTCTGTTGCTTGGAATAGTTTAGAGGATTCAGTTGCTCGAGATTTACCAAAAGGGGAGACGCATCATGCACCTGTCAACTCATCTTTATAGATTTACAAATAGAACACGAGGGAAGTGCGAAATGGAAGTGTGGGCTGTGTGAAGGTGTGAGATGTGTTTGTTGTGTGGGCTGTGTGAAGGAGTGAGATGTATTTGTTGTGTGAAGGAGTGAGATGTATTTATTGTGCGAAGGAGAGAGATGTACTTTTGTGTGGATTGTGTGAAGGTATGAGATGTGTTTGTGTGAAATGTGTGAAGAGAATTTTGGTCGTGTGGAATGTGTGAAGGTGAGGCTTACGAGGTAGCGTGGAGTGTGTTGAGACGTTGGTGTGGAATGTGAGAATGAGTGCGATGTGTTTGTGTGGAGTGCGTGAAGGTGTGTAGTTAGTGTGCATAGACTGTGTGAAGGAGTGTGATGGGTTTGTATGAACAGAAAATATTAGTGTGATGTATTTGCATGGAGTGAGTGAAGGTGCATTAGTGTGTATGAACGGTGTGAATGAGTATGATGTGTTTGTGTGAAGGTGAGGCCAGTTTGGAGATGATAATTACTTGATGCCATGGATGTTGTGTTATGAGCTGACAAACAAACTAACTAACTAACTAACTGACCTGCATGGCTCGGGACAGTCACAGTAAAGGTGCCCGTGGAGATAGTCCCAGTCTACCAGATCCACACACAACTCTGCATGGTTTGGGAAGTATGGAAAGTCAGTCATCGATTATTTACCCAAGCTAGCTATGCCATAATACAGACACCACCTTATATACTGAGGAACCCCTATAGCTGTTTCTAGGCACAATGTATGTAGACTTTTAGAGAATAATAGACCTTTAATATGGGAAAAAAAAAAAAAAAAAAAAAAAAAATCACTTTAATAGTGGAAGGCATAGTTGCTGAGGACTTCTGATTTCTCCAATTTGCTTACAGTCAGAAGAATAAGAATATCCAATTTCAATTTGCCGACATCCTATTAGGCCTACCAGTTGGGTCGACCCAATTGTGAGTATTACAAACATACACAAATAATTTCAATTCTCTCAAGATTTTTAGGAATTCATGTTTCTTGCACTGATTTATGTCACTAGTATTTCACCCCCATTATTATTATTATTATTATCATTACTATTATTATTATTATTATTATTATTATTATTATTATTATTAGTAGTAGTAGTAGTAGTAGTAGTAGTAGTAGTAGTAGTAGTAGTAGTAGTAGTAGTAGTAGAAGTAGTAGCAGTAGTAGTAGTATCATTACTATTATTATTATTATTATTATTATTATTATTATTATTATTATTATTATTATTATTATACTGGCTTGGTTTGGTTATTGAGGCTTATTAACGTCTTCAAGCTTCGCAGTGGTCATTAAGGAGATATAATTGTAGAGTGATAGAGTGTATATAAAGTGTGTATAGAGTGATAGAGTGTGTATAGAGTGTGTATAGAAAGATAGAGTGTGTGTAGAGGAGTGATAGAGTGTGTATAGAATGTGTATAGAGTGATAGAGTGTGTATAGAGAGATAGAGTGTGTGTAGAGTGTGTATAGAGTGATAGAGTGTGTATAGATGAGTGCATGTAAAGAAGATAGTGTTTGGTGAGTTTGGTGTGGTGTCTGTAATTGTTGTGTGTCATTATATTACTGACTTTGAGTGGTGTTGAAATGAGAGCAACGGTGCAGTGGGGGTGAGTCAGAGTTGTTGTTGTTGTTGTGGTGGTGGTGGTGGAGGTTTGCATACACAGGACTGACCCCTACATAGCACCAACACCTGGCCCGGTACTCCCTCTCCACACACACCTGTCGACACACCTGCAGCGAGACAAGGAAGGATCACTGCAGAAAGGGATTTTACCTGAGAGAGTTAAGGGGGTAGTGGTAGCCTATACTTTGGGTACATACAAAATTATTAAGAGTACTTTGATTTCTCCAAAGTATACCAGGAAACAAGACCAGCATAGCAAAAAAATAATGGTGGCCTGTTGCCTAGAATCGTTCATAGGGATCAGTTGCTCCAGATTTACTTTGGAGGAATCGAGGTGCTCCAATGTACCAAAAGTATCCTATCCCCTTACTTAATCCATTTGACTGTGTCCATATGATCGTCAACAACACCATATATATTCTTGTATACCAATTAATATACAGTACCATGGCAGAGTAGTGGAGAAGTGGGTGAGGTGAGTGTCGGCAACGTCCATGGGGCTCACCAGCACGAATGAACACCGTCTGGGGAGGAAGGAAGGAAGGAAGGAAGGAAGGAAGGAAGGAAGGAAGGATGGATGCAGTTACTTACTTTCATCACAGTACTATATAACTTGTTCATTACGCATTCATTGACGTTTGTTTGTTTGTTTGTTTGAGAAGGAATTGTATCGTGCACTAACACACACCACTAACAAATAATGAATGACACACCTTACAGACCCTCAGACCCTTACTCTCTCATTCTCTCTCTCTCTCTCTCACACACACACTAAAGACAGACGCCCACCTCCTCTCTCTCTCTCTCTCTCTCTCTCTCTCTCTCTCTCTCTCACGACAGACACCCACCTACTCTCTCTCCCTTTCTCACACCCCCCCACCCCCCCACACACACACGCACGACTGACACCCACCACCTCTCTCTCCATTTCTCACACCCACCCACACCACCACACACACACGCACACGACAGACACCCACCTCCTCTCTCTCTCTCTCTCACTCTCTCTCTCTCTCTCTCACACACACACACACGCACAACAGACACCTACCTCCTCTCTCTCCCTTTCTCACACCCACCCACACACACACACACACACGCACACACGACAGACACCCACCTCCTCTCTCTCCATTTCTCACACCCACCCACACACACACACGCACGACAGACGCCTAAAATTTTACCTACCCTACTGACTGAAATGGATGATGCCCCTGGACCAACATTGAAGCCTTCCTCTTGGGGTACCGGGAGGCGTCGACCACTATGCACCACCACCCTCAACCCTAACTCCGGTGTCAAGAGGTTCAGGCCAGCCACTACATTCACCGTCACTCTCAGACCGTACTAGTATAGAGAGAGACAGAACCATGCACACTATATAGATCTACCCTTTCCATTATACCGACTCTTTCTGTGTGTCTGTTGTCTGTTTGTGTGTGTGTATGCAGGGTCCAGAGAATACATGGACCGTGTATTCTATGGACCGTGTGTGTATGTATATGTATGTATAGACCTTTATAAAATTGTCATCCGTAGCTACACATTAGATTAGACCAATACTTATAGATATCTCGAATACATCACATGTTATTATATTTCCCTATACTTTTGCTACCTGACCTTGCCCGAATATTTACCCCCACAATTATATCACAAAGTTACATTATATTCCTTGCCTTAATTATCAGAGTAGACCACGTACTTATTTATATACAGTAGCCTATATGTACAATTCCTAACCTTCACTACCAGACCACATAATATAATAATCACCATCACTCATAATTCAGAAAATAATTTGTTCGCTCCTGTATATACGAGGATTTACTTCAAAAGCTATAAGGCAAGTCAATGGTCGAGGATTTTTTTTTTTTTCTCAGCTCATGGGACCCTTTGATGTAGTCAGAAAATTGGAGGTAAACTATTCTTTCAAATATTGCCACGAAACACCACCTACATGGAAGGAGCTTGTTTCGTGGTATAGTCAAGAGGAATCAGAAGTCTCCAATTATCATACCTGATCACCACAGGGTCCTAAATTTCCGTCGGTGGACAAAATTATATTATTCCGATTTGCCTCATTTAAGGAAGGAATGATAGGATTATATATATGAAACATGAGTAGAATCAACCTATAGAGCACAATGCAATACCTAACAAATTAATATTCACGGTAAAAAAAAAACTGTATTGAGGAAAGTGTAACCCGATGTTTTCAATACAGTCGGTGATGCAAGACGAAAGGTGGAAAGTGATGAAGGGTTGGGAAAGATGCGGTAAGAATCTAAATAAGTGTGAAAATAAATAGGTGTGAAAATAAATAGGTGTCGGCAAATATATTCTTCCATACTTTGGGTCCGGTGCGTGTTGTTGTCCTGGGTAGAGGTGGCTGCTGCTGGGGGTCAGGTGGTGGGTGGCTGAGACTCGAGTTGATCTGAGGGGCGAGGTTGAAGGTGTAACACATGCCCTGGTTGTCACTCGGCCACATGTAGAACGACCTGTCGAGTCACACACATCTTTATAGAGAATCTCATGGCTTGCTTATGGTACGAGTTATATACATCTTTTGGGCAGAGGAAAAAAACGTCTTTCCACATATATATCTCACCTTTAGTCCATGAATATTAGGTAAGATATCAGGCGTTGTTTTAGGGGATTATTTGAGGTAGACATAATAAGCTTTGGGGACGTCCAAAGAGTTTATCCTCCAATATTGAAAGTTGATTATGGTTTAGATACAGCAATGCTTAAATCTTTGGTCTATCACAACACAAGGTTATCCCAAGTAATAAAAGTGGACAGTTTCGATTCCTACCACTTCACTCAACGGTACTGTTTGAAAGCCAGAATGTACAGCTACAATCAAATAACCACCGACACTTCCCTTCCATCGTGCAAATAATTCAGTATCATATCAAAATATAATCATACAACACTTTAAGTCAACTCAACCTATTCAATTATTATTATGAGGTGCTACAAAATCATACAGGTGTTGCTCATTATTACCAAGATATATATTACAATGGAAGGTAAGTGTGGGTGGTTATTGGATTGTGGCTGTACGTATTGTATCATTCCGAAGGAGGAGGAATGTGGCAGCATAAACACTCACTGCCATCCACCAAGAAGAAGAAGAAAAAAAAAAAAAATATATATATAATAATAATAATAATAATAATAATAATAATAATAATAATAATAATAATAATAACAATAATAATAATAATAATAATAATAATAACAATAATAATAACAATAATAATAAAAACATAAATAAAAATAAAAATAATAATAATAATAATAATAATAATAATAATAATAATAATAATAATAATAATAATAATAATAATAATAATAATAATAACAATAATAATAATAATAATAAATATAATAATAAAAAAATAATACAATTATAAAAATAATATATCAATAAGAAATAAGAAAGAAGAAATAATACAATAATAATAAAAAAACAAAAACTAACCAACCAACCTGAAGTCGCACAGTTCATTGTCAAAAGTACAGGAGTGAACGAAGTCACTGGCGGGCAGAGAGTACTGTTGTTGGTCAGAGTGTGAGGGAGAGTAGAGGGTGGAGAGGTCACCAAAGTCTGCACGGTGTCGCAACAACATCAGCTTCAGAGTCGTGTTGTCCAGCCGACCCTCAGCCCAGTCATCCAGCCCTGTGTGTGTGTGTGTGTGTGTGTGTATGTGTGTATGTATATTTGTGTGTGTGTGTGTGTGTATGTGTGTGTGTGTGTGTGTGGGGGGGGGGGAAGAGAAATGGATATATCTAAATAAATTACCTCTAAGCAGTCATATGGTTCATGTAAGTCATATTGAGTTCTAGGAGAAATAAAACAAAAATGAGTGACCTAATCATCTTTTACAGTAAACATTTGTTTATCCTATCTCAATTCCCCATGAGCCTTGTTATCCTGTAGTGGTGGCGAGAGGAGAGAAAGAACAGATTATTTTGTATTGTTTTCCTAGAATGCAGAGCAAAGCAAGATAACCCGTGCAAAAAAAGTTGCACAAGTACAGTAGGTAATGAAATTGTCAATGAAAAAACATTGGTACATACACAAAACACAAATTTAAAGTACAGTACATAAAATGAACAGATTTGAGAAATAAGTACAAAACAACACCACAAACCCTGTCTCAGTACTTCGTCTGATAGTCGTGTTTTGAGTATAGGTAACCGGTAAAAACATAATTATAGACATAACTACCCTATCCGAACGACTAGGAATCAGATGGTTCGAAAACTCACATGGTGTTGGCCAGCAAGTGTCTGTTGTCCCTCCACACTTGGAACACAGAAACCCAGGCTGAGTGGTGACTTCTTGGTAACCTCATGGAAACAAACAAAACAAACAAATATCAGTGTCTACAGTATGAGGGCCATCCATCTCTTAGCAGGGTGATCCTGTGATGTAGTCAGAAAATTGGAAAGAAATGAGTCCTTCAAATATTGCCACGAAACACCACCTATACGGCAGGAGCTTGTTTCGCAGCATAGTCAGGAAGAATCAGAAGTCTTCAATTCCCATTCACGATCACAGGGTCCTTAAGGGGAGATTCTCTAGTTGGTAAATTGGAAGGCTACTGATTCTTCCCAACTATGTAAGAACACTCACACCCACAATGGTATTGGGGATCTATTTCTTGGAGGAATTAGAGACCTTCCAATTCACCAACAAAAGAATCTCCCCTTAAACTTACATTTGGTGACTGAGAACTCGACTTAAACTCTTCAGTGTGTGTTCCAAGGTATTCATTATTTAAGGTGGTCATATATTGGGTGAATTGGAGCACTACTGATTCCTCCAACCGATGCCAGGAAACAGACTATCTCAATATATACGAGTAGAGGACTGTTGTGCAGCACTGTTTGGAGGAGTTAGTAGCCTCTGAATTCACTCATAATAAATGCCACCCCCTCTCCCCATAAATTGATAGATTCTTAGGTTCTTTCTATGCTTACTTGTGAGATTGTGGTCGTAGCATCCCCAGTGGTCACAGAACACACCCGCCTGACACAGTACACTCCAATGGGACAACTCTTGGAACCCAGCTGCACACATACACACACATAATTAAGAAAACATTAGATTATCACTAATATTATGACAATGAAAATTTATAATAATTTTCACATCAGCTATAGTGCACGTCTATTATATGGCATCCTCATATCCACCTCTATACACCATTCCATTTATCACTCCTTTGTCACATAACATTTTCCAGACTTCACACAGTGGACTAAAAAAACTGGAATGGATGAGTTGACAGCCGCTTACCACACGTATCTTGCTGGTTGAGGGTCTGCTGGGATGAGTCAGAACCGTGGCGGAGTTTCAGGAGATCTCTGTAGTGTTGGCTGCATTGTGTCCTCAGACTGTGAACAGCCTCCAGCACCGTTACGTCCTCTGTTACCAACACCACATGGACAGTGACGTTCACATTAGAATTTCATGATGACAACCCGAGTTAGATATAGAGGAAGGACAAACCACTACACTTCGACTAGATAGTAAATAAATAAGGGCCCTGGGTAGGAGTATATAAGGGCTCTGGATATTATATAAGGGCCTTAATCAAGATCAGTGTCATGGTGTGGCCTATAGTGTCATAAGCCAACCTAGATAATGGTGTCATCTATTGGTATACTTATGGTTTAATGGTTAAGTAAGAAATGGGCTCAGGCCTTATAACATACCACAGTAGAGGTTTAGTAGGTGTCGTGCTGAGTGGCAGTGCAGGTGGTGTTGGTGATGGGGGTGGCACAGAAATCTGGGGTTGATGCAGCCTCCTCCTCCTTCCTCTCCACAGTCCAGGTAACCCCGCGGACACTCACCACTCACCACGCCCTCCTCAGCTGCAACACCACCCAGCCATCCATCACACAGGGTACACACAGTTGGTGACATATCAAACAGACACACTTGAAATGGGGTCCCTCATTGAGTATAGGGTCAATACGTTGCAGCTCCATCAGATAGCAATGCATTATTCTGTCTATGTGGGTGTTTTTCTTACAATGGTAAATTTTTATCATACAAAAGGAATAGCTTACATTAAACCCACTTCACAAGTCTTTGGTGAGTTAAAATTTGTAGATTGCGAATATTGCTATAAAATAAAAATCACATACAATCCATATAATATTAATGTAAGATCACCACCAGGAAAGTATTATAACTTCATTATGCAACCCCTTCATTTAGCTTCCCCACCCTACCCACCACACATACACACTTATCTATATCCAGTCGAGGCATAACAGGTCCTGCAGGCATATAATTATATTCTCTACGACTTACAGCAGTTGTGGTTTGAAGGACAGGTGTGGCAAGACAGATGTTGTGGGGTGCAGGTATGATTGTGGTCACACAGCAGCGCCCCAGATACACACGCATCTGTCGGTATAAAATCTTTCGGCTACTATGGACAGTGGGTGTACGTAGTATCATGGTCACAAGTCCTGATGTTTCTCCAGTAATTAAAAAACAATAAACATAAACAAACAACAAAACTCTATCACTATCATAGCAAGACACTGAACTCTTATGGTAGAAACTTATAACTTTTTTCCTGAGAGACTGTACATACATACCTACGTACATACATACATATAGTACGTACAGTCGGCCACAGGAATTCTTACACAGGTTATATGGAAAGAGAGGTCATTATTCTGGAACTACGGTAATGAAAGGTCTACCAAATAAATGTCTCAGTGATTGCAAAACAACCAACCTAATTATATTGTTGTATTGCAATTACGTAGTGTTACATCTTCTATATGTTGTAACCCCTCGAAAACAACAGCGTGCGTACGAATTCTTGTGTCAAATAGTACATACATACATACATACATACATACATACCACAGTTAATTTCATCCTCTCCCTGTGTACAGTCTTGCTCCCCGTCACACCGATACTGTCCCGTCACACACCGACTGTCCTCACACTTGAAGTAGCCAGGGGGACAGGTCTCCACGGCGGCCCCTGCAACCACAACATAACACAACGTTTACTTGGTCTGGAAAATTATCTAAACCGTGAAGTATTCCCGTATTATACTGTACTTATATAATTTTTCTCATCATGGTAATATAATCAAACAACAAAGGAAAAATGGACAGTATGCAAATACAGTCTTATTAGGAAATAATCCATAAAGATAATATCGCTCTCTGTCAATCATGGTTGCTAAGACTCAGAGATACAACTCTTTCAGACTCACCGCACATAACCTCGTCAACTCCGTTAGAACAGTCAGCCCTGCCGTCACACAGCTGTTCCAGGGGTACACAACGAGACTCCCAAAAGTCCTGGCACAGCAACCCATTCAGACACCCACCTGCAACGCAAATATTAACGGTCATCAAACTTGTGGCACGAGAACATTATTTTAACATTCCTCAGTAGTTCCTTAAAGTATCCTGCTCATGAAAAGAGAATATTTATCAACCCTAACACAAGGTGTACTTGTGTACAGTAGTCTCCACAAAATCGTACCAAGGAATGATACTTGTAAGGTCACTGAAAAGAGATTTGTCAATGTTTATGTAAGGTCTATGCACTTGTCATCACTAACCAAAAGGAAGCTCGGAATGTGTAGAGTTGCATAACCAAATATCACCTCTGTGACTTTACATAACTATTATGTGGAAGCGATGGCACTCTGTCTTAGCCAGTTGCATGTTTAAAAATTTAATAAGATGTACGTACTTGCTTGTTTAATGACAGGATCAACAAGGTTAGTTTTTCATAGATATTTCCTTAATGGTTCCTGCTTCTTTCATGAAGACATAATAAAGACACACATCCATAATTAGGTTCGTCGGTCAGGAGTTTGTGAACAATATCCTGCCTGTCATATCAAAATTGGGAACGACCCATACAAATCAAAGTATCAGCCTCAGTGAACTCGACCCATCATGGCATCATCATCGTCACACTCACTGCAGTCTCGTTCGTCCTCAGCTCCGTCACAGTCAGCTACACCATCACATCTTCGGTTAGGGTGGAGACAACGGCCGTCTTCACAGTGCATCACTCCAATACTACAGTTGCCTGCAATTAATGGGGAATGTTTGGAAAATGTAAGGTTTTGTCTCAGTGAGTGTCATTAATTCACAGAAAAATATAATTCATTAATTTTTCATACAATCTTCTAAAATAGGAAGGATAGCACATAGTCGGAGAAGTGAGCACAGCACATTTTTTTGAAGTTAATTTTTGGCAATTCTCTCAGTAACAAAAAACTGTAAAAATACTGCATCACATAAAAATATTTCCCATTCCTACATGCAAGTATTATCCTTGGCCAGCTAAATATCAATATATATTTTCTGTCTCATTTTTTGTCTGCTGAGGAACACAAGTTAAAGAGTGTCGAAAAGAGACATCAATGTGTTCTCGAGTCCACAAGTTTTCAGACTCATAGTAAACCATTTGATGCTATTGCATTTCACTGACGATGCAAAGAATAACAGAGTTCACACAACAGACAAGCGAGACGAACAAAAAAACTCTTGACCCATGACTTGACCTCACTTACGTCCCTTCCGTGGGGGGAGAATACAGTATCAAGAACCTGCGTGATGTAGTCTTAATATTGGAGGTAAATGAGTCCTTGAAATATTACCACGAAACACCACCTATATGGAAGGTGCTTGTTTCGTGGCATAGTCAGGAGGAATCTACAGAAGCCTCCAATTATCATACACCATCACAGGGTCCTTAAAACCTGCTGGTACAATACTCACTACATGCCATCTCGTCGTCTGCATCCTCACAGTCATCCACACCGTCACACCGGAATATATCCCTCACACATCTGAACACAAGAGTTAATTAAGCTGTAATATTTTTCTCTAATGAGGTACTGTACTTAAGGCATAATTTTGTTGGTTCAGGAAGTTTTGTTATGTATCTGTATTTCAAAACACACTGTATTAATTATCATGTTGATAATTTTGGAATTGTGTCCAGATATGAGTAATGATGATACTTACTTTCCATTTTTACAGGCAAAGAATCCCTCGTCACACTGTGGTACTGTCAACAAAAGTTACAAAACACATCTTCATTAATTATGAAATGACTGACTGATGTCGGGTTGTCAGTTTTAATTCATCTGTAAATATCACCAGTGTTTATGATCATTAACAAATAAAACCAAATAGATGATAGCCACACATTCGTCAGGGTCGCCGAGATGAAACTATAATTTCCGTCTCATGTTTATCATGAAATTCTGTTCATTTTTTGTCAACACAAAAATTACTCCATTATCACAAACATTTTATTTCATGGTTGTACTTAATAAATATTCTCTAATTTTCGTTGTTTTAATGAAGTTATTGAGAAAATGTCCGTTTTTTTTTTTTTTTTAAATGCTTGTTTTAAGGAAAATAATAAAAATTAATTATAACATTTCCCATTTCATGCAAATGAAGAAATTTAAGTGAAGTTTTGGCTAAATGTACGGGTACTCTTCCTCCTGATGAGCATGTTTACAAAAGTAGAAATATGCCTCGTTTGTAATCTATACAAGTAAAATCATTACAAGGAGTCTATTCCACAGTAACTACGATTTGTTTGTTTTATCCTCAACCACACATTTTACTTTACATAATGAACCACAAATACTTCAGTCATTACACCTTGCTGTCAAACTCTTTAGTGATACACAGTCAATTTATCAAGAACATCACAGACCTCGGCCATAAATCACTAGAGTTCAGGCTATTTCTCTTATTACGACTGCGAACTCGACCCAAAGTAGAGAATTATATAATGACTCACCACACAGCTGCTCGTCCGTGGCGTTGGAGCAATGTACGATGCCGTCACAGCGTTGGTGTTGGTAAATACAGCGTTGGTCTTCAGAACACAGCCATCTGCCCTCCACACACCGCTCTGCAACACCAACTTTCATACTACCCTCTCCGTTTTATGTTTTATCACCATTATTCTAGTTGTTTCTAATCACATCACACTGCAACACCAACTTTCATACTACCCTCTCCATTTTATGTTTTATCACCATTATTCTTGTTCTCTATAATCACATCACACTGCAACACATCTTCAACTTTCATTCTATACCCTTTCCGTTTTACATTTTTTTTTATCACCATTATTCTAGTTGTTTCTAATCACATCACACTGCAACACATCTTCAACTTTCATACTACCCTTTCCGTTTTTAATTAGTTTTATATCACACTTACTTTTGTTGTTCCTAATCACAGCACACCATCAACTTTCATACTACCCTCTCCGTTTTTTATTTTATCACCATTATTCTTGTTGCCCATAATCACATCACACTGCAACACACCATCAATTTTCATACTATCTACACCGTTCTTCATCACCATTATATTCGTACTGTCCCAAACTACATCATCACCAACTCTCATACTATCAGCACCAAGAGTTCTCCACAATTATTCGTACTGTCTCTAATCACATCACAATGCAACACCAGCACTACAAAATACGCTGCTCTGGAATTTAAACTTTTCATATATATATATAAATATTCTACCCTCTCTCTTGTTCATGCATGATACCACTTACAAACCCGATCGATCAATCTTTCTCCACTCGATGTTTTGTCCTGCCTAACACGTCTCCTGGTCAATATATAGGGACGACGCAACAACACGTCTCCATCCATGACTCACCACAGGCCAGTTCGTCGTGCCCCAAGAAGCAGTCATCGTGGGCGTCACAGAGGAGGGAGGGGTGGAGGCAGCGATCGTCCCCACACACGTCAACCTCACTCTCCTTGCAGCTCCCCTCATTCTCTGTATGTGTGTGTGTGTGTGTGTGTGTGTGTGTGTGTGTGTGTGTGTGTGTGTGTGTGTGTGTGTGTGTGTGTGTGTGTGTGTGTGTGTGTGTTGTGAAAGTAGAAGATTAATTCCAGCAACAGTTCGGTTCATATAAAGAGCAAGGAAAGTAAGGGTGTAGTTGAAGAGTTGACATGCAGCGAATGAATCTGGACTGAAGGGACATCAAATTTCCCTTTAGATATTTTTTTCCTTCCCTGAGATCTGATGGAATTATTATATCACATTTATTTGACCCCTATAAACACTCAACACTCAACACACATGCGCGTCATACCCTGCTTTACGTTTCGTGTAATGTTTCAGTCCTCTGGCTTATATATAATCTATTAAATTTTATTATGACTTATCACAGGTACAAAGTGCTGAGTCGTATCAGTCTGTGTGAGTTCAAAGAATCTTGTGATTATCTGCATGTGAAAGGGTTAATTAAAAGTACGCACAGAGAGAGTTAATAATGAAGTTTGTTAAAGCATGTTATTACCTCATTACCTCTCAGTTATTGAACATCCAGCCATCAGAATGTGACGTAAGGGCGCTACCAATTACATCATTCACGACGGTCAATACTGATAATAAATAAAGACGGTATACCCCACTAGCGCAAGTTTACTTCTTTTTCTGGTCAGTCTCAGGCTTTCTCCATTATAAAACCTCCTCTCAGAGTTTTGTTGGACACCCTCGAATCTCTCAAAAGTAAAGCTGACCCGAGATCGGAAAATGAAAGATAGAGAATGAAGGAAATAGATGCTGTAGTGGTAGAGAAGTGAAATATAACAGTTACTCACCGCAGTTGTCCTCATCAGACCCATCTTGACAGTCGGGAAGGCCATCACACACCTGCTCAGGCTGAACACACACCTGCTCCTCCCGACAGTGGTGGCTCCTACCCACACACCTACCTGCATGCACACTTTTCTTACCACCACTTCCTAGACACACACACACACACACACACACACACACACACACACACTTCACTTGGCATTAAAACTTACACAGATGGACAGTAACTAACATATCAAATTTATACTACTAAAATCCTTTTCAGTTCAAGAACATACATTGTTAAGTTTAGCATATGAAAACAATGGTGAGATATCTGTAGGAGTCACCCCAAAATGGAAAGAAATTATTGTCCACAATAGTACATTAATTAGAACGGAAACATCAATGGAAATACAAAAAATAAATTAATATAAGGCTCTTACTGCAGTTGCGTTCATCGTCAGCATCTGGACAGTGAGGTACACCGTCACATTGTAGGTGTAGTGGGATGCAGGTGTTGCCATCACAGTGGTATAACCCTTCACCACACTCATCTGTCAACACCACCATCACCAAAGTTTTAACTCAAACGTTTTAACTCAAATTATCGATTGCTCTTCAATAATATACAGCTACATATTGAAGTTTCTATTAACATGGTAGGTGTCACTCTCACATCAAATTTTTCCTGCCAACCTCTTGTATGTATTGTGCCTGCATGCCATAGATAAAAGTTTTTTTTAATTATATGGAACCCTATTTGTGAAACATTCATGTATATGTGTATTTACCCACAATATGTGCACAAAATTCACTCCACTACTTTTCACACTGCATGGCGGTGGAACGAACTACACTTAACAACCTGAATAGGGTAGTTGTTCCTCCACTTACTCCCCTACTCTTCCACTTCCATTTCCCATAACTTCTTTATCTCTCCTCCACTTCCTTCTCTCTCATTCACTTCCTCCACTCTTACACTTCTTCCTGTCCCCTCCATCACCTACTTCCTTATTTATACTAACTTCTCTACCCTCCACTTCTTCGTCCATTAGACCTTCTCCTCTCCCCTCCATCACTTACTCCCTTAAATAATTATACTCCCTTCTTTCCCAGGCCACTTCTTCCTCTTGTAGACCTCCTCCTTTCCCCTCCACCTCTGCCAACCTACCACACTTTTCCTCGTCATCAGAGAGGGAACAGTCGCCTCGTCCATCACACCTCAAGTGGGGATGTAAACAGACATAGCTCCACCAGTCGTAACACAGATGGTGACTCTCAGGGCACTCCTCCTCCACACCCGATGATGCTGTTGGGAAGGAAGGAAGGAAGGAAGGAAGGAAGGAAGGAAGGAATGAGATGGGAAGCAAGGAAGGAAGGAAGGAAGGAAGGAAGGAAAGAAGGAAGGAAGTAAGAAAGGAAGGAAGGAAGGAAGGAAGGAAGGAAGGAAGGAAGGAAAGAAGGAAGGAAGGAAGGAAGGAAGGAAGGAAGGAAGGAAGGAAAGAAGGAAGGAAGGAAGGAGAGAAGGTTCAGATGGTGTCAAGTGGGTCATAGTCTTGTACCACACCTTTATGTAAGCAGTGTTCAATTCATTATGCAATTGGTGTAGTTAGACTGTAAAATGTAAATACACTGTTGATCTTTAAGGCAACACTATAGTATACATTGGCAGCATAAACTAACAGAATGACTGGTTGAATAAACTGGTCAAATAGGAAGCAAGAAAATACTGGTAGCATAAGCCTGGTAGAGCGGACTGGTAGATCAAACCTGGTAGAATGAACTGTCAGGAGAACTTGTTAAATAAACCGGCATAACGAAGTGGCAAAAGGTTCTGGCATAGATATAAATAATGGTAACACATTCTGTTCATGCTCACTGCAGTTCAGTTCGTCATCACCGTCTGTACAGTCATTGAGGCCATCACAACGCAGGTGTAGAGGGAGGCAGGTGTTGTCCTCACAGTGATACAACCTCTCATCACACTCCTCTGTCAATACCAACATCAACCATAATTACTGAACTTGTAGACTATATATACCGAGAGACTAAACTAGCAGATTAAAATGGTGGATTGAAGTGGTGTCACACACACACACACACACACACACACACACACACACACACACACACACACACACACACACACACACACATACCACCACCATCTGCAAAACTTTTACCTGTATTATATAAGGAAGTACAGATAATGTATACCGTACTAGTTGGTCACTATTAATCCTGAAAACTATGTATCTATCTATAATGACCAACTAAACTGTTTTAATCCACCGAAAAGGTTCTCTTACCGACACCATGCATATAGGATTTTTAATCGATTTTTAATCCATGTGGGCAGATCTCGTCAAATCCACTAGAAAGTGACCAGATCCTACAACAATCTTATTCTAGCCCTGTGGGGGATGGCTAATAATCACAGAGAATAAAGTCAGTCCCCTTGGGCAGTGTATAGTTAGTTGTCCTAAGGAGGTCTTACATCCGTGGTTGCCTTTAGTCAATATATGTGTCAGTGTTGCAATAGCAGTGTTATACTCTTATGAATATTGTTGTAACACATATTTTGACGGAGATTAGTATTAGATGTGTAGGAGCTCCATGTATTACACTAAAGTGTTGGCCAAATGGAGGCTATACTGGATGTTTTATAATCTATCCCTCAAAGCAAATCACCTATACTTATATAATATACAAATCGTCTTCTACTTTTTATACTATAGAAAAATCAGTAGCCAGCCTCTATTTTGCCGACAATTTAGGAAAATACATGGAGCTCCTACACATCTAAAACTAAACTAATACTAATTTATAATCCCCATAATGAGAGCAAAAAAAAAAAAAAAAAAAAAAAAAATACGTACGGAAAAAAAAGAGAGAGAAAAAAAATATATTACGTACCACAGTTGAGCTCGTCGGTGTTGTCAGTACAGTCCTTCCTGCCATCACAGCGGAGGGTGTGGTGAAGACAGCGTCCATCACACAACATCTCACCAGTAACAACATCACACTCCTCCTCCGACTCTTCACCTTCTCCTACATACAAGTTATCATCATCGTCATTATTCTCCTCCTGCTTATCATTATTATCATCATTATTCATTATTATTATCATCATTCGCATCATCATTCTCCTCCTTCTCCATATCATAATAACAATAATAATAATAATAATAATAATAATAATAATAATAATAATAATAATAATAATAATAATAATAATGATAATAATAATAATAATAATAACAATAATTTATCATCATCATCATTATTATCATCATTATTCTCCTCCTCATCATCATCCTCATTTTTCTTCTTCTCTTCCTCCTTTTCACGTCCTAACCTTCAAAGTCATATATACAGAGTTCCTAGAGTAGAAGAAAAGTTTATGTAGGTAATATTTCGTAAGCTTCATGCAAGGTAAACTGCAGTAGAAGGAGAAGTTAATTATTTTGATATGGATATTGTTACCAGTTAGGATAAGAGAATTGTTTTGATTTGGACATTGTTGCCAGTTAGGATAAGAGAATTGTTTTGATTTGGACATTGTTGCCAGTTAGGATAAGAGAATTGTTTTGATTTGGACATTGTTGCCAGTTAGGATAAGTTAACTATTTTGATATGGACATGTTGCTCACCACAGGCTACTTCATCACTACCGTCAACACACTGGGGTCTGCCGTCACAGCGAAGGTAGTGACGAATACAGTGTCCGTCATCACACCGCCACGAACCCTCCTGACACTCCACTGAAACAGCAATTAAGTGGTGACACAACGATTAGTTCTGCTGAAAACAACCAACAAAATGTCAGAAAATGTTGTTATTAGGCTACTTCTTCCAGGAAATGGCTCTTCCTCGCTGACTTCAAATTGCAAAATAATACGAACTGAGCAACGAAGGCCTATTTTCTTAAAAACTAGTTTAATGTTACCACTCACACTATTATCTTTAGCCCTGACCTGCCATCGGATTCAGTTATTGTCTCTGAAAACACAAGTGGCACAATGGTTATATAGTTCTGAAAACCGGACGTAAGTGACGAAGTGGTTGGCTCTCACACTGAAAATATCACAGTGTTCATTTACACATTACTTCATAAAACAATATGTGTTGAGAATAAGTTAACTACACTGCCCTTGAACTCCCATTTTTTTTTTTTTTTTTTTATTATTATTTTTTTTTTTTTTTTTTTTTTACGCACTTTAAGGGGAATTTTTCTTGTCGGTGAAGTGGAAGGCTACTGATTCCTCCCAACTATACTAAAAAATAGACACCCTCAATGGTACTGATAGGGAATCTAGCTGTTTGTTTCGTGGCATAGTTTGGAGACATCAGCTAGAGACCTTAATTCCTATTCACCAACAAAGGAATCACTCACCCCTATAAATCACGTACCCTACATGCAGCTTTCACCACTAAATGTAAAATTAATATTGAAAGAATTACCGTTATTGCGTACGATTTTTCTACCTTCATACCCCACTAACTAACTAACTACTTTCACTCTAGGCTTCTCTGGTCCTCCTCAATTAATAAACAGACCCTCTGAAGGCAGGCAGTCCTCACCACAGTTAGCCTCGTCGTCGGAATGAAGGCACTGGGGTTGACCGTCACAGCGAAGGTGGTCAGATATACACACTTTCTTCGCCCCATAACACTGGTAGTATGACTCTCCGCAGCCTGTAACACCAAGATATATACAAATACAAAATATATACAAAACATACACAAATACAAAATATATATAAATACAAAATATATACAAATACAAAATATATATAAATACAAAATATATACAAATACAAAACATATACAAAATATATACAAATACAAAATATATACAAACACAAAATATATACAAATACAAAACATACATACAAAACATAAACAAATATATACATCTGTCATGCACCACAGTTAAATCTATACATAGGCTAATTTAGAACTACATGTGTGTCTCTCCACAACCAAAAAAAAAAAAAGATCTTAAAACTGAATGTCCCTCGTTTAGTTACAAAGGATGATTATTCTCTATTATTTATATCAGCCAGTCACTCTCAAAGAATTACAGCCTAAGGTTCTAAAATCCATGGGTTTGTCTATATAGGGAATCCCGTACTGAATCTTGAACCTTACACAGTGAACGAAAATAACAAAACTTAAGGGAAGTAACTTTTTGGTGGGCAAATTGGAGCACACGTAGCCCTTCGAACTCTATCATACAACACGTCTCTACAGTCTTATGTGAAGGGATTCTGTTGTTGCTTAGGATATCTTGGAGGAATCAGAACCCCTGAATTTCCCACAGCAGGTTACTTAATTAAGTCCCTTAAAGCCAGTTACCTCACCCAATATTGACACTCTGCTATTTATTTTATTTTGGAATACATAGAGCTAAAAGATAATACGAATAATAATACGAATGGTCGATATTACATTGGGTTTTACTCCTCCAAATGTTTAAAAAATGTCAGAAGTGTTTGGAACTAACAAAAGTGACCCACAAAATGACTTGGAACACTGGCCATGATGACTCACTGCAATTGGTTTCTTCCTCGCCTCCTGGACAGTCTAGCCAGCCATTACAGGCGAGGTGTTCCCTGTAGCAAGTGACCCCGTCCTGACATTTCTCGTACCCTTCACTGCACTCGCCTTCAGTCACCACACACGAGAGCGGGAATAACAAGCTCTATATATATTTCAATACGTGATTAATATTATATTTCCTAAGGGGGAAATATACAGTGTTGGTAAGTCCGGAGCAAAAAATGATTCCTCTTAACCATTCCAAGCAACAGGACACCAATATTTTTGTTTATCTGGTCCTGTTTCCTGGCATATTTTGGAGGAATTAAGGCTCTCCAATGTACCAAAAGTGTATTACCCCTTAATACGTACATGAAGATAAGGGAAGAAAATATTATCGGTATCGTATTTATACATTAGCAAGTGAATATCTCATGGTTCTCTTTTCCTTGTTTATGTTAGTGTTGTTTCATCAGTAGTTATGCCTCACCTTCGTCGCTGACTGTTGAAATTTCTTCTGGTGGAAGCAGGTCCACAGAGCGCTGGATTGAAAAACAATTTTGAAAGATATGAACAGAGGAACAATAAAACAGACATCAGAACCAAGATGAAAGAAGCAAAGAAATGGCTGAAGTTGAATAGTTTTATCTACTTTTTCGTTAGCATATATATATATAATGTTTACAAGTACGATAACAATATAAAACAAGGTGTTACAGGAGTGACATGTGGGTCAACGCACACATACACTGTAAACTGGCCCTTACCCAGCCAGAAAGCAAATGATTTCCTTACCGTTTCATTAGTTTCTTTCATCAATAACAGACTCTGCATCACATTTCTTCTCATCTTCTCGACACTATATTGTTCTTCAGCCTTTATGTTGTCTTCTTTTGTATCCCTTTCACTGTTCTCTTCAAGCAGCTCTAAATCACCCACTTCACCTTTTCCTATAGTTTCTTGAGTAATGTCTTCATCAGGTCCTCTAGTTTGTGTAGGTTCGGTCGTTCTGCTTTGGGTAACAACTTTTATCCTGGACGACTCGAGTAGTGTTGTTGTTTGGTGGAGGTGATGCAGAGATGATGGTCTCCCTCGCCTCAACCCCCTCTCATCTCTCACCATGTGCTGACTATCATATCGTCTGCCCACTGTTGATTTAAGCCTTTCCTCGTCTTCTGCAAGTCTGTGGTATTGCGTTTTTCCATGTCTAGTATCGGTACGAGGGATCTCTGACAGTGTTCGGTGCTTTGTGGGTTGATCTGTGTCCTGTACATATGACATCTTTCCACTCGTTCTGAGATGGGCCACATTTCTACCAGGACACACACCAGCTATAGGAAGGTCAAGGAAGAAAGTTAGTATATATATTGTACTATCAATAATATTATGTGGACACAAGATATATCATTACACTAGACATCATTCATTAATTTGGCAAGTTTAGTAAATGATGAGGGTAGCCTGTGTAGCGCCACTGTACCGTACAATATAAATACTCACTGTTCGTCCTTTTTCCGTCAGCACACTCAGTCTCATCCTCACTCTCTGCTAACATCCTTCCAGACATCTTTAATGCTGTCGCTTTCTTTTCTTCTTTGTCACATGCTGAAAAATGTGGGCGTTGCTTGTGTTCAATGACATATATTATGGATTGCTTTGGGCGCATATGGAAACGGAATTTTCGTTCTAGCATTAGGCTATGTCAGAGAAAAGTGTTACATAATGATTACGTTCGCAAACAAAGTCTGCACGAATCTATGAGGGTGTGTGTGTGTGTATGTATGGAGGACTTTCAGATAAGATTTTGTATTCTTTAGTAACTATTACTGTTATAAAAATCGACGGTTCTTTCATGTTATCTTTTATATGCACATGTTTATGATGGTTGTAGCCATTTTTACGTTAATTATATGCATGGAGAATATATAAAAACACACATTCAGTTGGTCGTTTACAATGGTAAGTCGTCCCATAGATTGAGAGTCCCCCCCTTCAGAGTGCGAATATGACGTGAAAAGCATAGAGTGAATGAGCAGAATGAATAAGTGTGAGCCAAGTGAGTGAATAGAGTGAATGATAGAGTGAGTCAAGTGAGTGAATAGAGTGAATGAGCAGAATGAATGATAGAGTGAGCCAAGTGAGTGAATAAAGTGAATAATAGAGAGAGCCAAATGAGTGAATAAAGTAGATGATAGTGTAAGTCTAGTAAGTGAGTAAAGTTAACGAGAGGGCCCAGACAGTAAACCTTCAGAGTATGAGGTGTGTTGGTAGGTGAGGAAGGGGGCCCAGATGGGATGGGAGGCGAGTTCCCTGGAGGCTGGCAGGGGGCTGAGGCTACACAGGGTCACAGCTGGAAACTCCATCACACGCTCATGTTCACTCTGCACCACACCACGGGATTTTAAGGGTGTTGGTAAATCTGGAGCAAGTGAATCCTCCCTCCAAACTATTCCATGCAGCAGAACACTATTATTTTTGTTCATCTGGTCCTGTTTCCTGGCATACTTTGGAGGAATCAAGGTTCTCTAATGTACCAAATTGTATAGCAAACAGAGGACAAGGATATTCACCAAACGATAAAGATGACCTAGATCTAAAAATAAAATAATAATTATAAAATATATACTGTACATTGCTATATATAATACAGGTTACAGTATTAATTAATGAATTGATTGGTTTGTATTTACTCCACTTGTGTATTGTTTTGGGTTGATGATGAAGGAATAGTGAACTGTGACTGCATGTGCTGTACTTACACTCCTGGTAATCTTGGTGGGGTACTGAGCATAGTCCAAGGCAACACTGGTGATTTGGTAGAGGGCCCACACTGTCATGCAAGCCCACAGTGTCAGCCAGCACCCACGACGCCACCACCCACCACGCCTGTAGTACACACACACACACACACACACACACACACACACACACACACACAGAATTATATACCGTACAAGTATGTGATATGCAAAGTTTTCCAGTATACATACATAGACACACACATACACACACACACAGAATTATATACCGTACAAGTATGTGATATGCAAAGTTTTCCAATATACATATACATAGACACACACACACACACACAGAATTATATACCGTACAAGTATGTGTTATGCAAAGTATTCCAGTATACATACATAGATACATATATACCACGTAAAAATGGGAATACTAGTCGATAACCCGCTCCCATTTTTATAGTGTGTGTGTGTGTGTGTGTGTGTGTGTGTGTGTGTGTGTGTGCAGTTATTAGATACATGCACATTTTTATGGTTTAATTTTTTCTCTATGAGGGACCATGCATGACTCACTCACCCGTAAATCCGTCCCACGCCATGAATTGTTGTCGAGTTGAAGAAGCTGGCAACACGGGAACCAGCAGTCACCTTCTCCATCTCCTCCTCGTCTTCCTTCTCCCCAACAGAGATCTCCTTCCCATCCATATACCCTCCTTCCTTGTTCTTTATAGTCATGCTGGTGGAAATGTGATATCTTTAGGTGTGGACAGTGAGTATATGCATGGGGAAAGGGAGGTAATTACAGTATTCACTCAGTTGTCCCACATATTGTTTTTATTGTTTTTATTATGTTTTTTACTCATTGTGGTCAAATTGGTAGCAAGGTAATGTTACTCAGATTCTTCATTGAGGGACAACACTGCTTACTCCAGCATTTTATTTTGAATTGGGATCATATATAGTAAAATAACTCATTACTTAAGGGGGTGCGGGAGTAGGGGACAAGCTTGGGGGGTGCGGGAATAGGGGGACAGGCCTGGGGTGGGTAGAAAGCCTGTCCCCTATTCCCGCACCCCCCTAACCCCCCCCCTCCCCAAGCCTGCCCCCCTACTCCCGCAACCCCCTAAACCCCCCCAAGCCTGTCCCTCTATTCCCGCACCCCCCTAAACCACCCCTAAGGCTGTCCCCTACTCCCGCACCCCCTAACCCCCCCCTCCAAGCCTGTCCCCCTACTCCCGCAACCCCCAAAACCCCCCCAAGCCTGTCTCCTACTCCCGCACCCCCCCAAACTACCCCCAAGCCTGTCCCCTATTCCCGCACTCCCCTAAACCCCTCCCAAGCCTGTCCCCTACTCCCGCACCCCCCTAAACCCCCCCCCCCCAAGCCTGTCCCCCTACTCCCGCACCACCCTAAACCCCCCCAAGCCTGTCCCCCTACTCCTGCAACCCCTTAACCCCCCCCCAAGCCTGTCCCCCTATGCCCGCACCCCCTTAAGACTATGAAACCGTGCTATGTTGTATGCCCTCGGAAACTGACACTTAAAAGAAAAGAGGAATTAATTAAGGGGAGATTCTCTTGAGGGTAAATTGGAGGTACTCACGAATCCTCCAAACTATGACACGAAACAAAACATCCTCTATTAGTAGTAACATTGAGGTGATTTGTTTCCTGGCATAGTTTGGAGAAATCAGTAGCCCCCCCCAATATACCAAAAAGAGAATTCCCCCTTAAAGAAATGTATATTTTTTTTTCTCGAAACGAAACCCTGAAAAAAAAAAAAAAAAAAAAAAATCACTCAACTTCGATGGTCTGTGTTTTTCTGGCAGCATCTTACCATAAGACAAATGGAACCCTCAAACTCTATAATATTATGTACAATACGTGCTGACAAAGTGAAGAGAACTAGTTTACACATTTAGCTACTGCAAATTTTATATTATATACTGTGCATTTGATTTACTGTGAGGTAGTGTATATTTGCATGACTTGAAGGAGCATAATATATAGGAATTAACACCATCCTCTTTCTATAAACACCGCCTATCCATGTACAGTACACCAAGATAAAGATATATAGACTATCTTATTTTACACTATTTTGACTGACTTACGATATGCCTCCTTCAGGTTGATATATACAACAACAACAAAAATCAGCTGACCACCACTTCCAGGCTTCCTTGTCCAGCTATGGGTGTGTGTGTCTGTGTCCTGGCTGTCTCCTCTAACGCCAACTTCGCTAGTATCGATGGCATAAAATGAACAGCGCAGGCTTGGCGATGCAAATACTACGCTAATGGTTTTTGTTATATAATAGACGATAAATACAGATACTGTGCTATCAGAACTAAACAGGGATTCTTATGAAGGAAGCTGACATTTTTTTGGGGGAGTTCTTAATGTAAAGATTTGTATTTGTATCTTAATTCGTGCAACATAAATAATCTTTACAAGCATACAAAAGTGATATTCAAAGTCACGATTATTCTGCTATCAGTACGAACCTTCCTCATTCATCAAAGAAGTGTTATCAGTGTTATCCCTGTCATCGCTCCCATCTACCAACTGAAGACAACCATTATTATGTGTCGACAAGTCAAGAGCTAACCATTCATCCCTCTGTGATAATGTACAGTCGGCGGCAAAAGTCGTGTCGCCTCACTCGGCACATCTTCAAAGATAACATAAAGGTTAATCATCAAATAAACACATTCACCATACATACAGAAATACGATATCCAGGGAGTAAATTAATATACTTTTCTTTATTTTTTAGTTTACAAGGCCGTGAAGCTTATATTTCCATACTTACTTCATGACTTGGCAGATGTGGCGACAGGACATTTGCCGCCGACTGTACACTAACCAATGAAAGTAACTGTCATCTCACCGAGAGCTTCTTGATGGTATTTATATTATAATCCTCAAACAAACTTATTCATCATATAGAATTGCATTATCCAGCGGACAATTTTATTTATTTCTCTGATGCTTTAGCTTGTACGAGCCTGCGAAGCTTCCTGTATATCATATTATTTTGGTTCGTGAATCGACAGATAAGGCGACAGCACTGTTGTTTGTTGATAGCAGTACACGCAATAACGATCCCTGTTGTTATCTCACCGTGTCACCTTAAGGACCCTGACTCAGATCGTATATGAGAATTGGAGGCTTCTGATTCCTCCTGACTATATCACGAAACAAAGCTCCTTCCATATAGGTGGTGTTTCGTAGCAATATTTGAAGGACTCATTTACTTCCAATTTTCTGACTACATCACAGGGTCCCTTAATTCCTAGGTTATATGTTCACGAAGAATAGTCAGCTGGAGTAGACAGGTCTTATTAGATGCAGTACATGCTCGAGAATGTAGGCTACAATAATATTAAGGACCCTGTGATCGTATATGAAAATTGGAGGCTTCTGATTCCTCCTGACTATGCCACGAAACAATGCTCCTTCCATATAGGTGGTGTTTCGTAGCAATAATTGAAGGACTCTTTTACCTCCAATTTCTTGACTACATCATAGGGTCCCTTAAAGAGATTAAATTTACCATTGCTTGTTTACCGTCCAATGGGAACGATAAATTTGCAGTGTCTCTACTTAACAATGAGATTATGTGGGTATGAAATGATTCTTTGTGTCGTACAGGCTATTTTCAGTCGAATTTTTGTTTTACTAGAAATTGATTGGGAGTACTTTCAATACTAGATGATATAACTCGTGCCTCTAGCGTTCTCTCTGTTTTAGCTTGAGAGAACAGAAAGTCAATCATAGAAATAATATAGAAAAAAAAACCAGGCCGTAGAGAACTGAATTAAATACACACATATGAATCTACAGTGCCCGTGAGATTAAATGAGAATATATACAGTACATACATATAATGAATTACTCTTTAACAGACTCAGAAATTCCTTTGTCCACATAATGAAAACTGGCAGATTCCGTTCCATCCCTTCTATGAGTGACAAGGGTTGATGGGGCCAAGGTTTACTACTATATGTTGTCTGTAGTGTATGATGTAAATATGCTAAGTAAAAGGATAGCTATTACAGTTGCAAAAAATATTCTCAGGATATTCCCGTATGTACCTTGGTCTGTTGTTGAGTATCGGTTCACTAGTTGTGGTGTGTGTGTGTGTGTGTGTGTGTGTGTGTGTGTGTGTGAGATAGAGACTCTTTGTGTGTGTGTGTGTGTGTGTGTGTGTATTGGGTTCCAAGTATACAGCTTCTAATGGAAAACCGCAAAATGTTAAAAGAAATATTAAAGATAAATAACTAAAGCATGTTGTCATCAGAGGTCCCCGGGGAGTGTAGGCTCATAATACATTCAACAGTAATTTGTAATAATGATACCCTATTTTTTATCAATCAACTCCTCATCTATCATAAAGCAATATATATAATCATGTTATCATCACTTTTATCAATCAGAGTTTCATGCATCATAAAGAGATAAACCTACCGCTGAATGTCAGAACTTTTTTACTTTTCAAATGGCATGAGAGGTGAGTGTGGTTGAGTTAAAAGAAGAAGGAGCACAGACCCTAGCTGGCCAGACTACACTTAACACTCCTTGCTCTTCACGTCACTCCAGCTGGTCCAGACTTCCCCAGGTGACTCTCACATTTTAGACTGCTTATATTACTCATATCTATTTACAACGGGAACGAGAATTTGACTTTAACTTAAGTATAGCCTACACTGCATGGCAACTATGCTATTATTTCAGTCCTCTAATAATCATTTTATAATTATTTCAAAATCGCGAAGGCATAGAGGAAAAATATTCTTAATGCGAGAGAGGTTTATGTAACCATTCACCAAAAAGTGTCTTTTACTTCCACTTTTAATTGTTAAGAAATTATTTTACTTCAAATACCTAGAAACTCTGACGGAATTACAAAGTGTAAATTTCAGCGTAAGATTTTTAGCGACAATCTATCGTCCTACAACTTTAGATTGAAGCCAGGACTGAAGGCAGGTGTGAGGCCAGGACTGAAGGCAGGTGTGAGGCCAGGACTGAGGGAAGGACTGGTGCCATGAACGTAACCCCTATGATCCCACCTGGCCGATGTATGCGTGTGGCACTAACCAGGGTCAGTGTACCTCTCTCTCTCTCTCTTTCACACATCTTTATAGTTATTATTTGGAGTTTGTGTTTTTTGAACCACTAAAAATAAACAAAAGAACAGTTAAGTATTAGCATCCTAGAGCTAATAGAAGAGATAAAAATACAAGAATACAGTAATACAATACAATAATACAGAATACAGTATAAACTTGCAATATATCAGAGTTACATACTAAACAATGACAGTGTAAAGGTGGTATTATTAAGCTACTTCTTGGAGGAAAAGGCCCTCTCAATTCGTATTATTTTGCACTACGAATTGAGCGTCGACGAAGAGCTTTATCCTCGAAGAAGTAAGTACTGTAGTTTAATAATATGACCTTAAGGGGGAAGTACAGTGTTGGTAAATCTGGAGCAAATTATTTCTTCCAAACTATTCCAAGCAACAGAACACCATTTTTTTTTGTTTCATATGGTCTTGTTTCCTGGCATACTTTGGAGGAATCAAGGCACTCCAATGTACCAGAGTGTGTTTCCCCCTTAATTAGAGTCTATATTGTACAGTATTTCCACAGTGGCCTCCCTATGTGAGTGGCAGCAACCCAAACTACTCAGGATGGTGTATTGAAATGTTGACGTCATCAGGGAGAAACTCGGTTACTGGTCAGTATTTTTTCTTTCTATTTTTCTGTTTGTCTGTCTGTCCCACAAAATATTCTTGGGACAGGCTATACAAAATTTCTGTTAGCCTTATAATATGACATAAGACGAGGCAATATGAACCCCCTATTCA
>JAWQEG010005995.1:0-2500 GCA_033782935.1 Petrolisthes cinctipes
TGTGTGTATGAGAGAGAGAGAGAGAGACCTTCGTGTGTGTGTGTGTGTGTGTGTGTTGGGTAATAGAGGTGAGACAGGGCAAGGTAGGGCAGGCTGTTAAATGACCTTCTCTCACACACACACACACACACACACACGTGGAGACCATTATATTACACACACACACACACACACACACACACGTACGTGAAAAAAATTATATTACACACACACACACACACACACACACACGTGGAGTCCATTATATTGTAGAAAAACTAGGAAGTGTGTGTGTGTGTGTGTGTACCAAATGACCTAAGTGGCACGGTGTGTGTGTGTGTGTGTGTGTGTGTGTGTGATTTTTTCATAGCTTAATGATCTCGTGTGTGTGTGTGTGTGTGTGTGTGTGTAAAAGACAATATATATATACACACACACACTCCTTTTAGTTAATATCAAAATTAATAATAATAATAATAATAATAATAGTAGTAGTAGTAGTAGTAGTAGTAGTAGTAGTAGTAGTAGTAGTGGTGGTGGTAATAATAATAATAATAATAATAATAATAATAATAATAATTAGTAGTAGTAGTAGTGGTAGTAGTAGTCGTAGTAATAATAATAACAGTAGTAATAATAGTAGTAGTAGTAGTAGTAGTAGTAGTAGCATTAATAATAATAATAATAATAATAATTAGTAGTAATAATAATGATAATAACTTACGTAAGATATTGTACATATAGTGTGTTACGGTATGACACACAGGATGCACCTATACACCTCATGTGTGTTGTCTGCCACACTGTGCCAACCTTATACGACTGGTTGTGGTCAGGATTCCAACACTCCCCGGGGTTATCTGCCGCCAGAGGAAGAGAAGCACGAATGAATTAATATATTGGTCAAGTTTTTTTGGTGTGAAATTGTGTTGGTAAATATTAATAGGTTTGTTGTTAATTTTGTGTTTATGTAAATATTAATAGGCTCGTTATTTATATGTTTATGTAAATATTAATAGGTTTGTTGTTAATTTTGTGTTTATGTAAATATTAATAGGCTTGTTATTTATTGTTTATGTAAATATTAATAGGCTTGTTATTTATTTGTTTATGTAAATATTAATAGGCTTGTTATTTATATGTTTATGTAAATATTAATAGGCTTGTTATCAATTGTGTTTATGTAAATATTAATAGGCTTGTTATATATACGTTTATGTAAATATTAATAGGCTTGTTATATATACGTTTATGTAAATATTAATAGGCTTGTTATTTATTTGTTTATGTAAATATTAATAGCCACGTTATATGTTTATGTAAGTACTTATATATGTTTATGTAAATATTTAGACATGTTTATGTAAATATTAATAGGCTTGTTATGTATATGTTTATGTAAATATTAATAGGTTTGTTGTTTATGTAAATATTAATAGGTTTGTTATTTATATTTGTTTATGTAAATATTAATAGGCTTGTTATATATACGTTTATGTAAATATTAATAGGCTTGTTATGTATTTACGTGTTTATGTAAATATTTATATATGTTTATGTAAATATTAATGGGCTTGTTATCAATTGTGTTTATGTAAATATTAATAGGCTCGTTATATGTTTATGTAAATATTTATATTTGTTTATGTAAATATTAATATGTTTATGTAAATATTAATAGGCTTGTTATATATACGTTTATGTAAATATTAATAGGCACGTTACCCACCTGGATTTATTGGAGCAGGTCCCAGTGCAACGGCAGCAAGACACGTGTTGAAGGTCAGGGTTAGAACCAATAGGAAAAAAGCCCGGGAAAATGATGTTGTGTTTCGCGCCATTTTTTGTTGGTGGGTTGGTTGGTTGTTTTGTTTGTGTGTTTGTTGGTTTCTTGACTCTGTAGGAAGAAGGAGAAGGTGATAAAGAGGTGGGGAAGGAAAGGAGGGACAGGGAGAAGGTGATAAAGATGTTGGGAAGGAAATAGAAGGAAAGGAGGAACAGGGAGAATGTGATAAAGAGGTGGGGAAGGAAATGAGGGACAGGGAGAAGGTGATAAAGAGGTGGGGAAGGAAATAGAAGGGAAGGAGGAACAGGGAGAAGGTGATAAAGAGGTGGGGAAGGAAAGGAGGGACAGGGAGAAGGTGATAAAGAGGTGGGGAAGGAAAGGAGGGACAGGAAGAAGGTGATAAAGAGGTGGGGAAGGAAAGGAGGGACAGGGAGAAGGTGATAAAGAGGTGGGGAAGGAAAGGAGGGACAGGGAGAAGGTGATAAAGAGGTGGGGAAGGAAAGGAGGGACAGAGAGAAGGTGATAAAGAGGTGAGGAAGGAAAGGAGGGACAGGGAGAAGGTGATAAAGAGGTGGGGAAGGAAAGGAAGGACAGAGAGAAGGTGATAAAGAGGTGGGGAAGGAAAGGAGGGACAGGGAGAATGTGATAAAGAGGTGTGGAAGGAAATAGATGGAAAGGAGGGACAGGGAGAAGGTGATAAAGATGTCGGGAAGGAAAGGAGGGACAGGGAGAAGG
>JAWQEG010005995.1:10000-72500 GCA_033782935.1 Petrolisthes cinctipes
TTTTAGGAGGGCTGTGGGTGTGTCTGGGGGTTTTTAGGGGGGTGTAATATGAGTGTGTAGGTATGTGTATTTAATTTCACATATACGTACTAAATATCATATTTATGTGGGTGTAGAGGGTGTAGCTGTGGGTGTAGGTGGTTTTAGGGGTGTTGTAACATTAGGGGGTTGTAGGGGTGGTGTGGGTGTGTGTTGGGGGGTGGAAGGGGTTGTAGGGGGGGTGTGGGTGTGTGTTGGGGGTGGGAGGGGTTGTAGGGGGGGTGTGGGTGTGTGTTGGGGGGTGGGAGGGGTTGTAGAGGGGGTGTGGGTGTGTGTTGTGGGCGGGGGGGGAGGTGTAGGGGGGTGTATTATGAATGTGTACGTAATTTCACACACACACACACACACACAAGTTGCTGCTACACCCCAGACTCCGTCCACTCCTGCCCCCCACCCTACCCCCTCCATCTAGGGCAGCCCGTCACTACAATAAAATAAAACCAATTAAAACAAGAACAGACAGATACAAAAATAGTCCCATTCCCACCATTATAAATAGGCCTATAATAAATAAGTAATCATCCAGTCTGTATATGTATCATCTTTGTATATATATTGCACATCTCATCCTATTCATCCATTCATTCATTATGTCATTTATTATGTATGTATATTTTCAGTCTCAGGGCTGCATTCTGCTCAATAAACCGATTATTATTATTATTTATTATTATTACAGCGACCAAAGAAAAGAGAGAGAGAGAGAGAGAGACGTTGTGTGATCAAATTTAAAAGATTTGTGTTAAGCAAAAATATGTAGAAATTTTAGTTGCTTAATGTTAAAAATATATTTATAGTACTTAATGACTTAATACATTACATTACAAAAACTATGGTTAATCGGTATTTATTGAAAGAATTGCCATGTTGTAGCAGTGTTGCCAGATCTGGCTAGGTCCCAGTATTTTGCCCCAGTCATTTCCTGTACTTTACCACGGTTATTTCCCGGTAGTTTGCCCGGTTTACAGTCCATCCGCCCCAGTCACGATGCGCCCCAAGTCCATTCGCCCCAGAAGTTGGGGTGAATCTACTTCATCAGTAGTTGTTGCGCCCCAACTGCTCAATATTAGAGTTGTTGCGCCCCAACTGCTCAATATTAGAGTTGATGTGCCCCAACTGCTCAATATTAGAGTTGTTGCTCCCCAATTCCCTTTTTCAAAGTTTGAAAACTTTTAGTCATCATGATAAACGAACTCGCAATTAAAAAAAGAATATTACACATTGGATGTAATAAATAGTTTTAATATTTATTTAAAAAAAAACATCTGTATTGCATATAATTTATACAAGTCATGAAAACCTTTATTGCATATTGGACATATTGAGTTCTTGTGCCCAAAATCCTTTTTTAAATGAACTCAATTTGGGAGATAAAATTATTAGACACATAGGATGTAGTAATAATAGTTTTAATATAAAAAAATGTATTGCATATTCATACGTCATGAAAACCTCTTTATTGCATCAAATACAGTATTTTAAACATACAAGGAGACAACACAGGATGAAAAGATTAGTACGGTACAAAATAGGAACATTGGACAAGTAGTTGTATTGGTGACAGATGTCCATTACTGTACCTAGGATATCCCAGTAATTATACAAACGGGCCTGGAGTGTCCTTTAGAATTTTCTCTGGATGCGCTTGATTTTCCTGTCAGACACTAACTTAAATGTACACAACTTAAGTGTAAGACACTAACTTAAATGTACACAACAAGAGTAATTAAGTTAGGGGTAAGGGCTGTGCTTGAAATTAGCTCGTCAAATGTTGTATTGATATCCTCACATGGCAGGTATGGAAGTGCAGGCAACTTATAAACTTGTGTGTACCACAGTCTTGGTGATAATCAACTTGCAAGCCATGGGCCTGCACTTGTCGCCACACTGCCTGGGCCCAGTGCAATCGGCAGCCGTGGATGGTCACTGTGGGAAACACCTTTGGTATGGCTCACTATATCACATGTTCATAACCAACAATGACACACTCCACAACAACAGTATCGCCTAAATCCGTTCACCCAATGATCCGAACTGAATTGGGTTAACCTGTAGTATATAGTATTTGTATGAGACAATATTTGTACTCCAAAGTAACCTCATTTGTCTGGTTCATGCAATGTATGCAAGTTGGGGTGCAACGACTTGGTTGTGGGGCACATTGGGGCACATCAACTTCCCCACGAGTAGATGTGCCCCAACTTACGGGGCGAATGGACTTGGGGCGCATCGTCATGGGGGCGGATGGACCTGCTACTGTCTGTCCAGGTTAGGTCCCGGTAGTCTGCCCAGGTTAGGTCCCGGTAGTCTGCTGTGGTCTAAGTTAGGTCAGGCTAATTTCAAAATGCCCCATTTATCTTGGAAGTGGGGCATTTCCAAAGAAAATGCCATAGAACAAAAATGTCTTATAATGTTATAAATTAGTGGGTAGAAAAGGCAAAAGCATCATAATAGAAAATAATAGTGGGGAAACTAGAAACATTGCTATTGTTAGAAAATATATAGATGATATATACCGGAAAACTCCCTAACTTTGGACATTTTTTACATGTATTACTGAATGACTCTGTTAATAATGGTGTAATTTTATTCCTGTTAGTGTCATGTGGTAGCCAGGGAGAGTACCTACTGAAACCATATAATAAAAAAAAAAATTAAGCACTCTAAATTTGTGTGTGTGTGTGTGTGTGTGTGTGTGTGTGTTTTTTTTTTTTTTTTTTTTTTTTTTTTTTTTTTTTTTTTTCCCAAGTGTCCAAAGTTAGGCAGAAATTTCCTAACTGGGACAGCTCTTTCCAATTTCGGACAGGGTTATATTTTGCCCTTAAACATAACAATGGTTAACAGCATCCATCTCTGGACACGCTGGATGAATTTCCGACACCTGAGGAGTTTTTAAAAAATGTAGAAAAAAAAATTTGGGTAAAGGTACAGAAGTGGACCTTACTGTATAATAGATATTTTACTATCATTACCCACTATTTTGGACCATTCTAAGACACTTTTCTTCTATGGCATTTCCTCCACAAATGCCCCATTTCCAACCTAACCTAACCTAGACCGCATCAGACTACCGGGACCTAACCTGGGCAAACTACCGGGAAATAATCGTGATAAAGTACAATAAATGACAGGGGTAAAATACTAGGACCCAGCCGGATCTGGCAACACTGCTGCAGTAAGGTCCACTTCTGTACTAAAACCAAAATTTGCCGCATCCCTGGCCTGAGTTATACAAATATGAAGAAATATATCCAAAAATAGCTTCTTTTTTAAGCACATAAATTGAGATCACAATAAGTTGCATCACATCACATTGTAGTGAGATTTTCTTGGCATACATCTAACTAAGAACTATTCAAAAACTTTTCTAGCAAAAAAAAAAAAAAAAAAAAAAAAAAAAAAAAAAACACACACACACACACACACACATTAAGTATACACAAAACCGAAAGAGGAAGTGACCTGTTCTTCCATAAAAAAAACTTCACCTAAATATCAAGTTGGTACCTCCCTGACTCAACAAATACATACTGAAATAACATAACAGGACCTACATAAGTTACAGTTGGCAGCAAAAATCCGCGTCCATCACATGTACTTAGAATTGCTAATATGACCAGATACTGTAGTTGCATTCTGAACCAGTTTTTATTCCAACGATATATGTATAATTTACCGTATGTGAACTATATCTGTCATCTCTGTATTAAAATTGTATTACAACATTACTATGGCTAATACATACACAGGTGGAAATGAAGCCAACTTATGCTGCCCACTGTACATAATAACATAATTACAGGTACTAATAACACACACACACACACACACTTCCTGTATTCCTTGACTTGATTACCTGTATAAAATACTATAACTAAATAATTAATATAACTTTTGTCTTCAAAATAAAACTCATTACTGGTTAAGGCACCAAACTGTAGTACCTTATAGACAATTACTTTGGTACTGGTAATACTGATAATGTTACATATTATTTGTGTACTGGTATCATTACTTAGGCCAAAGGTTTACATCTACATAAAAAATCATCCTTTGTTTGTTGTGTGTGAACAAAGTTTGGCAGGGTCCAAAAAAGCAGACCTTTTTTTTTCATTGCATTTGTTGAATATTTTCACCCACACATATTCAAGTTATTGTAATAGAATTTATACATAATAGTCTTTGAACATTCCCCTAACTAACACCATCATTATTTTTTGCAAATATTACTATATCATAAGCAGACTGCATTATTGCAATTCACTCAATATTGATGCTGTCTCACCTCTATCACCTTTTTCTGACGCTATATGACCTCGCTGTTGTGGCTCTTTTCTTTCTTATCTCCTTCCTGCTTGCAGTCTCACCTCTCTATCACCTTATTTCTGGTGCTATATGACCTCACTGTTGCGGCGCCTAATATCAATCAGTCAATCAATCCCTCTATTATGATTTGCCAAACTATCAATGAAAAAAAAGTGTAAAATATAATGAACACAGAACAGCAAGATTAATTAAAGTGAACGTTCATTGTTGGTAAATCTGGAGTAACTGAATCCTCCAAACTATTCCAAGCAACAACAGAACAAACACCATTATTTTTATAGAACAAACACCATTATTTTTATAGATCAAACACCATTATTTTTATAGATCAAACACCATTATTTTTATAGATCAAACACCATTATTTTTATAGAACAAACACCATTATTTTTATAGAACAAACACCATTATTTTTATAGAACAAACACCATTATTTTTATAGAACAAACACCATTATTTTTATAGATCAAACACCATTATTTTTATAGAACAAACACCATTATTTTTATAGAACAACCACCATTATTTTTATAGATCAAACACCATTATTTTTATAGAACAAACACCATTATTTTTATAGAACAAACACCATTATTTTTATAGAACAAACACCATTATTTTTATAGAACAAACACCATTATTTTTATAGATCAAACACCATTATTTTTATAGATCAAACACCATTATTTTTATAGAACAAACACCATTATTTTTATAGATCAAACACCATTATTTTTATAGAACAAACACCATTATTTTTATAGAACAAACACCATTATTTTTATAGAACAAACACCATTATTTTTATAGATCAAACACCATTATTTTTATAGAACAAACACCATTATTTTTATAGAACAAACACCATTATTTTTATAGATCAAACACCATTATTTTTATAGAACAAACACCATTATTTTTATAGAACAAACACCATTATTTTTATAGAACAAACACCATTATTTTTATAGAACAAACACCATTATTTTTATAGAACAAACACCATTATTTTTATAGATCAAACACCATTATTTTTATAGAACAAACACCATTATTTTTATAGAACAAACACCATTATTTTTGTTCATCTGGTCCTGTTTCCTGGCATACTTTGGAGGAATCAAGGCACTCCAATGTAACAAGAGTGAATTAATTACCCGCTTAAGGACCCTGTGTGTGTGTGTGTGTGTGTGTGTGTGTGTGTGTGTGTGTGTGTGTGTGTGTGTGTGGAGGCTTCTGATTCCTCCTGACCATGCCATGAAACAAACAAGCTCCTTCCATATAGGTGTGTTCTTACCTATTTATATCTTTACAGGATTGAGTGCAGCTCGTAATGTCCCGTATTTTAAAACACAATTATCATATTTTTCTTTAAAGTTATGTATGTTTTTGACACACACCACTTCTTCTGGTGTGTATGTATGTGTGTGTGTGTATGTGTGTGTTTGGAGGCTTCTGATTCCTCCTACAACTCATTGACTTTACATAGACTATCAATAAAAATATAATTAATATAAAGATTAATTAAAGGTGTTCCATCTGGTGAGAGAATATATAACTAACAACAACAACAACAACAACTCATTCACTTTACATAGACTATTAATAAAAATAAAATAAACACAGAGTTGTAAGATTAATTAAGGGGGGGGTGCGGGAATAGGGGGACAGTCTTGGGGGGGTTTTAGGGGGGATGCGGGAGTAGGGGGACAGGCTTGGGGTGGGTTTGGGGGGTGCGGGAGTAGGGGGACATGCTTGGTGGGGGTTTGGGTGGTGCGGGAGTACGGGACAGGCTTGGGGGGGGGGTTAGGGGGGTGCAGGAATAGGGGACAGGCTTTCTACCCACCCCAAGCCTGTCCCCCTACCCCCCAACCCCCCCCCCCCCAGTTCGTCCCCTACTCCCGCACCCCCTTAAAGGTGTTCCATCTGGTGAGAGAATATATAACTAACAACAACAACAACAACAACTCATTCACTTATTTACATAGACTATCAATAAAAAAAAATTATATCTTCTAAAATTTGAATAATAATAATAATAATAATAATAATATCCACCAACACTTTCCTTCCATCGTAGTAAATATCTTGGTAATAAAGAACAACACGTGTATGATTTTGCACCACCTCATAATAATAATAATAATAATAATAATAATAATAATAGTAATAGTAGTAGTAGTAGTAATAATAATAATAATAATAATATTCATCAACACTTTCCTTCCATCGTATTAAATATCTTGGTAATAAAGAACAACACGTGTATAATTTTGCACCACCTCATAATAATAGTAATAATAATAAATATCTTGGTAATAAAGAACAACACGTGTATGATTTTGTACCACCTCATAATAATAATAATAATTGAGGGGGTTAAGTTGACATAAGGTGTTGTTGTATGATTATAATTTAATATGATACTGATTTATTTGTACGATGGAAGGAAGGAAAGTGTTGGTGGATATTTAATTGTGACTATACATTGTTTTGGGTGGTAAATCTGGAGCAAATGATTCCTCCAAACTATGCCAGGCAACAGGATATCATTATTTTTCTTCATCTTCATGTTGACAAGACTAGGGGGTGTAGAGGGTGTGGGGGGGCGTTTAGGGGGGGTATTTAGGGTGTGTCTGGGGGGTTTTAGGGTGTGTAGAGGGTGTGTGGGTGTGTCTGGGGGGTTTTAGGGTGTGTCTGGGGGGTATTTAGGGTGTGTGTGGGGGTTTTTAGGAGGTGCAGAGGGTGGGGTTTTTTTTTAGGGTGTGTCTGGGGGGTTTTAGAGGGTGGGGGGAGTTTTTAGGGGGGGTGTGGGTGTGTCTTGGGGGGTATTTAGGGGGTGTGTGTGTATGGGGGAAGGGGGGGTAGAGGGTGTGTGTGTATGGGGGGAGGGGGGTGTAGAGGGTGTCTGGGGGGTTTTAGGGTGTGTGTGTGTATTTAAGGTGTAATATGAGTGTGTTAGTATGTGTATTTAATTTTATATAATATACCTAATACTTTTATCACCACACTATAATATTCTTGACTGGACTGTATTGTAAGGGTCTGAGAATTTATTTGGTTATTTTGGGAGTTACATTTAATGCCAAGTTGACTTTTGAGAAACATGTGTTGGTCAATTTTGAAGTCTGTCTCACAAAAGTTGGGTATTATATATGTGTAGAGCTTGGTGTGTGTGTGTGTTTGTGTGTGTTTGGAGATTACTCATTGTTACTGTGGTGTTTTAATGTGTTTTGTGTGTGTGTTTGGAGATAACTCATTGTTACTGTGGTGTTTTAATGTGTTTTGTGTGTGTGTGTTTGGAGATGACTCATTGTTACTGTGGTGTTTTAATGTGTTTTGTGTGTGTGTTTGGAGATTACTCATTGTTACTGTGGTGTTTTAATGTGTTTTGTGTGTGTGTGTGTGTGTTTGGAGATGACTCATTGTTACTGTGGTGTTTTAATGTGTGTGTGTGTGTTTGGAGATGACTCATTGTTACTGTGGTGTTTTAATGTGTTTTGTGTGTGTGTGTGTTTGGAGATGACTCATTGTTACTGTGGTGTTTTAATGTGTTTTGTGTGTGTGTTTGGAGATAACTCATTGTTACTGTGGTGTTTTAATGTGTTTTGTGTGTGTGTTTGGAGATAACTCATTGTTACTGTGGTGTTTTAATGTGTTTTGTGTGTGTGTTTGGAGATGACTCATTGTTACTGTGGTGTTTTAATGTGTTTTGTGTGTGTGTTTGGAGATGACTCATTGTTACTGTGGTGTTTTAATGTGTTTTGTGTGTGTGTTTGGAGATGACTCATTGTTACTGTGGTGTTTTAATGTGTTTTGTGTGTGTTTGGAGATGACTCATTGTTACTGTGGTGTTTTAATGTGTTTTGTGTGTGTGTTTGGAGATGACTCATTGTTACTGTGGTGTTTTAATGTGTTTTGTGTGTGTGTTTGGAGATTACTCATTGTTACTGTGGTGTTTTAATGTGTTTTGTGTGTGTGTGTGTGTGTTTGGAGATAACTCATTGTTACTGTGGTGTTTTAATGTGTTTTGTGTGTGTGTTTGGAGATGACTAATTGTGACTGTACAATGTTTTGGGTGGTAAATCTGGAGTAAATGGTTCCTCCAAACTATGCCAGGCAACAGGATATCATTATTTTTCTTCATCTTCATGTTGACAAGACTAGGGGGTGTAGAGGGTGTGGGGGGGGGGTTTAAGGGGGGTGTGGATGGTGTGGGGGTTTTTAGGGTGTGTGTGTATGGGAGGAGGGGGGGTAGAGGGTATGGGGGTTTTTAGGATGTGTGTGGGTGTGTCTAGGGGTGTGGGGGGTTTTAGGGTGTGTGTGTATGGGGGGAGGGGGTTTTAGGGGGTGTGTGGGTGTGTCTGGGGAGGGTTTTAGGGTGTGTGTGGGTGTGTATGGGGGGTTTTAGGGGGTGTAGAGGGTATGGGGGGTTTTAGGGTGTGTGTGTATGGGGGGAGGGGGGGTAGAGGGTGTGTGTATGGGGGGAGGGGGGTGTAGAGGGTGTGGGGGGTTTTAGGGGGGCTGTGGGTGTGTCTGGGGGGTGTAGATAGTGTGGGGGGTTTTAGGGTGTGTGTGTATGGGGGGAGGGGGGTGTAGTGGGGGGTTTTAGGGGGTGTGTGTGTATGGGGGAGGGGGGTGTAGAGGGTGTGGTGGGGGGTATTTAAGGTGTGTGTGGGTGTGTCTGGGGGTTTTAGGGTGTGTGTGTGTGTATGGGGGGAGGGGGGTGTCTGGGGGGTGTAGATAGTGTGGGGGGTTTTAGGGTGTGTGTGTATGGGGGGAGGGGGGTGTAGTGGGGGGTTTTAGGGTGTGTGTGTGTGTGTATGGGGGGAGGGGAGTGTAGAGGGTATGTGGGTTTTAGGGGGAGGGGAGTGTAGAGGGTATGGGGGCTTTTAAGGGTGTGTGTGTGTATTTAAGGTGTAATATGAGTGTGTTAGTATGTGTATTTAATTTTATATAATATACCTAATACTTTTATCACCACACTATAATATTCTTGACTGGACTGTATTGTAAGGGTCTGAGAATTTATTTGGTTATTTTGGGAGTTACATTTAATGCCAAGTTGACTTTTGAGAAACATGTGTTGGTCAATTTTGAAGTCTGTCTCACAAAAGTTGGGTATTATATATGTGTAGAGCTTGGTGTGTGTGTGTGTTTGTGTGTGTTTGGAGATTACTCATTGTTACTGTGGTGTTTTAATGTGTTTTGTGTGTGTGTTTGGAGATAACTCATTGTTACTGTGGTGTTTTAATGTGTTTTGTGTGTGTGTGTTTGGAGATGACTCATTGTTACTGTGGTGTTTTAATGTGTTTTGTGTGTGTGTTTGGAGATTACTCATTGTTACTGTGGTGTTTTAATGTGTTTTGTGTGTGTGTGTGTGTGTTTGGAGATGACTCATTGTTACTGTGGTGTTTTAATGTGTGTGTGTGTGTTTGGAGATGACTCATTGTTACTGTGGTGTTTTAATGTGTTTTGTGTGTGTGTGTGTTTGGAGATGACTCATTGTTACTGTGGTGTTTTAATGTGTTTTGTGTGTGTGTTTGGAGATAACTCATTGTTACTGTGGTGTTTTAATGTGTTTTGTGTGTGTGTTTGGAGATAACTCATTGTTACTGTGGTGTTTTAATGTGTTTTGTGTGTGTGTTTGGAGATGACTCATTGTTACTGTGGTGTTTTAATGTGTTTTGTGTGTGTGTTTGGAGATGACTCATTGTTACTGTGGTGTTTTAATGTGTTTTGTGTGTGTGTTTGGAGATGACTCATTGTTACTGTGGTGTTTTAATGTGTTTTGTGTGTGTTTGGAGATGACTCATTGTTACTGTGGTGTTTTAATGTGTTTTGTGTGTGTGTTTGGAGATGACTCATTGTTACTGTGGTGTTTTAATGTGTTTTGTGTGTGTGTTTGGAGATTACTCATTGTTACTGTGGTGTTTTAATGTGTTTTGTGTGTGTGTGTGTGTGTTTGGAGATAACTCATTGTTACTGTGGTGTTTTAATGTGTTTTGTGTGTGTGTTTGGAGATGACTCATTGTTACTGTGGTGTTTTAATGTGTTTTGTGTGTGTGTTTGGAGATGACTCATTGTTACTGTGGTGTTTTAATGTGTGTGTGTGTGTTTGGAGATAACTCATTGTTACTGTGGTGTTTTAATGTGTTTTGTGTGTGTGTTTGGAGATGACTAATTGTGACTATACATTGTTTTGGGTGGTAAATCTGGAGTAAATGATTCCTCCAAACTATGCCAGGCAACAGGATATCATTATTTTTCTTCATCTTCATGTTGACAAGACTAGGGGGTGTAGAGGGTGTGGGGGGGGGGTTTAAGGGGGGTGTGGATGGTGTGGGGGTTTTTAGGGTGTGTGTGTATGGGAGGAGGGGGGGTAGAGGGTATGGGGGTTTTTAGGATGTGTGTGGGTGTGTCTAGGGGTGTGGGGGGTTTTAGGGTGTGTGTGTATGGGGGGAGGGGGTTTTAGGGGGTGTGTGGGTGTGTCTGGGGAGGGTTTTAGGGTGTGTGTGGGTGTGTATGGGGGGTTTTAGGGGGTGTAGAGGGTATGGGGGGTTTTAGGGTGTGTGTGTATGGGGGGAGGGGGGGTAGAGGGTGTGTGTATGGGGGGAGGGGGGTGTAGAGGGTGTGGGGGGTTTTAGGGGGGCTGTGGGTGTGTCTGGGGGGTGTAGATAGTGTGGGGGGTTTTAGGGTGTGTGTGTATGGGGGGAGGGGGGTGTAGTGGGGGGTTTTAGGGGGTGTGTGTGTATGGGGGAGGGGGGTGTAGAGGGTGTGGTGGGGGGTATTTAAGGTGTGTGTGGGTGTGTCTGGGGGTTTTAGGGTGTGTGTGTGTGTATGGGGGGAGGGGGGTGTCTGGGGGGTGTAGATAGTGTGGGGGGTTTTAGGGTGTGTGTGTATGGGGGGAGGGGGGTGTAGTGGGGGGTTTTAGGGTGTGTGTGTGTGTGTATGGGGGGAGGGGAGTGTAGAGGGTATGTGGGTTTTAGGGGGAGGGGAGTGTAGAGGGTATGGGGGCTTTTAAGGGTGTGTGTGTGTATTTAAGGTGTAATATGAGTGTGTTAGTATGTGTATTTAATTTTATATAATATACCTAATACTTTTATCACCACACTATAATATTCTTGACTGGACTGTATTGTAAGGGTCTGAGAATTTATTTGGTTATTTTGGGAGTTACATTTAATGCCAAGTTGACTTTTGAGAAACATGTGTTGGTCAATTTTGAAGTCTGTCTCACAAAAGTTGGGTATTATATATGTGTAGAGCTTGGTGTGTGTGTGTGTTTGTGTGTGTTTGGAGATTACTCATTGTTACTGTGGTGTTTTAATGTGTTTTGTGTGTGTGTTTGGAGATAACTCATTGTTACTGTGGTGTTTTAATGTGTTTTGTGTGTGTGTGTTTGGAGATGACTCATTGTTACTGTGGTGTTTTAATGTGTTTTGTGTGTGTGTTTGGAGATTACTCATTGTTACTGTGGTGTTTTAATGTGTTTTGTGTGTGTGTGTGTGTGTTTGGAGATAACTCATTGTTACTGTGGTGTTTTAATGTGTTTTGTGTGTGTGTTTGGAGATGACTCATTGTTACTGTGGTGTTTTAATGTGTTTTGTGTGTGTGTGTGTTTGGAGATGACTCATTGTTACTGTGGTGTTTTAATGTGTTTTGTGTGTGTGTTTGGAGATAACTCATTGTTACTGTGGTGTTTTAATGTGTTTTGTGTGTGTGTTTGGAGATAACTCATTGTTACTGTGGTGTTTTAATGTGTTTTGTGTGTGTGTTTGGAGATGACTCATTGTTACTGTGGTGTTTTAATGTGTTTTGTGTGTGTGTTTGGAGATGACTCATTGTTACTGTGGTGTTTTAATGTGTTTTGTGTGTGTGTTTGGAGATGACTCATTGTTACTGTGGTGTTTTAATGTGTTTTGTGTGTGTTTGGAGATGACTCATTGTTACTGTGGTGTTTTAATGTGTTTTGTGTGTGTGTTTGGAGATGACTCATTGTTACTGTGGTGTTTTAATGTGTTTTGTGTGTGTGTTTGGAGATGACTCATTGTTACTGTGGTGTTTTAATGTGTTTTGTGTGTGTGTGTGTGTTTGGAGATGACTCATTGTTACTGTGGTGTTTTAATGTGTTTTGTGTGTGTGTTTGGAGATGACTCATTGTTACTGTGGTGTTTTAATGTGTTTTGTGTGTGTGTTTGGAGATGACTCATTGTTACTGTGGTGTTTTAATGTGTTTTGTGTGTGTGTTTGGAGATGACTCATTGTTACTGTGGTGTTTTAATGTGTTTTGTGTGTGTGTTTGGAGATGACTAATTGTGACTGTACAATGTTTTGGGTGGTAAATCTGGAGTAAATGGTTCCTCCAAACTATGCCAGGCAACAGGATATCATTATTTTTCTTCATCTTCATGTTGACAAGACTAGGGGGTGTAGAGGGTGTGGGGGGGGGGTTTAAGGGGGGTGTGGATGGTGTGGGGGTTTTTAGGGTGTGTGTGTATGGGAGGAGGGGGGGTAGAGGGTATGGGGGTTTTTAGGATGTGTGTGGGTGTGTCTAGGGGTGTGGGGGGTTTTAGGGTGTGTGTGTATGGGGGGAGGGGGTTTTAGGGGGTGTGTGGGTGTGTCTGGGGAGGGTTTTAGGGTGTGTGTGGGTGTGTATGGGGGGTTTTAGGGGGTGTAGAGGGTATGGGGGGTTTTAGGGTGTGTGTGTATGGGGGGAGGGGGGGTAGAGGGTGTGTGTATGGGGGGAGGGGGGTGTAGAGGGTGTGGGGGGTTTTAGGGGGGCTGTGGGTGTGTCTGGGGGGTGTAGATAGTGTGGGGGGTTTTAGGGTGTGTGTGTATGGGGGGAGGGGGGTGTAGTGGGGGGTTTTAGGGGGTGTGTGTGTATGGGGGAGGGGGGTGTAGAGGGTGTGGTGGGGGGTATTTAAGGTGTGTGTGGGTGTGTCTGGGGGTTTTAGGGTGTGTGTGTGTGTATGGGGGGAGGGGGGTGTCTGGGGGGTGTAGATAGTGTGGGGGGTTTTAGGGTGTGTGTGTATGGGGGGAGGGGGGTGTAGTGGGGGGTTTTAGGGTGTGTGTGTGTGTGTATGGGGGGAGGGGAGTGTAGAGGGTATGTGGGTTTTAGGGGGAGGGGAGTGTAGAGGGTATGGGGGCTTTTAAGGGTGTGTGTGTGTATTTAAGGTGTAATATGAGTGTGTTAGTATGTGTATTTAATTTTATATAATATACCTAATACTTTTATCACCACACTATAATATTCTTGACTGGACTGTATTGTAAGGGTCTGAGAATTTATTTGGTTATTTTGGGAGTTACATTTAATGCCAAGTTGACTTTTGAGAAACATGTGTTGGTCAATTTTGAAGTCTGTCTCACAAAAGTTGGGTATTATATATGTGTAGAGCTTGGTGTGTGTGTGTGTTTGTGTGTGTTTGGAGATTACTCATTGTTACTGTGGTGTTTTAATGTGTTTTGTGTGTGTGTTTGGAGATAACTCATTGTTACTGTGGTGTTTTAATGTGTTTTGTGTGTGTGTGTTTGGAGATGACTCATTGTTACTGTGGTGTTTTAATGTGTTTTGTGTGTGTGTTTGGAGATTACTCATTGTTACTGTGGTGTTTTAATGTGTTTTGTGTGTGTGTGTGTGTGTTTGGAGATGACTCATTGTTACTGTGGTGTTTTAATGTGTGTGTGTGTGTTTGGAGATGACTCATTGTTACTGTGGTGTTTTAATGTGTTTTGTGTGTGTGTGTGTTTGGAGATGACTCATTGTTACTGTGGTGTTTTAATGTGTTTTGTGTGTGTGTTTGGAGATAACTCATTGTTACTGTGGTGTTTTAATGTGTTTTGTGTGTGTGTTTGGAGATAACTCATTGTTACTGTGGTGTTTTAATGTGTTTTGTGTGTGTGTTTGGAGATGACTCATTGTTACTGTGGTGTTTTAATGTGTTTTGTGTGTGTGTTTGGAGATGACTCATTGTTACTGTGGTGTTTTAATGTGTTTTGTGTGTGTGTTTGGAGATGACTCATTGTTACTGTGGTGTTTTAATGTGTTTTGTGTGTGTTTGGAGATGACTAATTGTTACTGTGGTGTTTTAATGTGTTTTGTGTGTGTGTTTGGAGATGACTCATTGTTACTGTGGTGTTTTAATGTGTGTGTGTGTGTTTGGAGATAACTCATTGTTACTGTGGTGTTTTAATGTGTTTTGTGTGTGTGTTTGGAGATGACTAATTGTGACTGTACAATGTTTTGGGTGGTAAATCTGGAGTAAATGGTTCCTCCAAACTATGCCAGGCAACAGGATATCATTATTTTTCTTCATCTTCATGTTGACAAGACTAGGGGGTGTAGAGGGTGTGGGGGGGGGGTTTAAGGGGGGTGTGGATGGTGTGGGGGTTTTTAGGGTGTGTGTGTATGGGAGGAGGGGGGGTAGAGGGTATGGGGGTTTTTAGGATGTGTGTGGGTGTGTCTAGGGGTGTGGGGGGTTTTAGGGTGTGTGTGTATGGGGGGAGGGGGTTTTAGGGGGTGTGTGGGTGTGTCTGGGGAGGGTTTTAGGGTGTGTGTGGGTGTGTATGGGGGGTTTTAGGGGGTGTAGAGGGTATGGGGGGTTTTAGGGTGTGTGTGTATGGGGGGAGGGGGGGTAGAGGGTGTGTGTATGGGGGGAGGGGGGTGTAGAGGGTGTGGGGGGTTTTAGGGGGGCTGTGGGTGTGTCTGGGGGGTGTAGATAGTGTGGGGGGTTTTAGGGTGTGTGTGTATGGGGGGAGGGGGGTGTAGTGGGGGGTTTTAGGGGGTGTGTGTGTATGGGGGAGGGGGGTGTAGAGGGTGTGGTGGGGGGTATTTAAGGTGTGTGTGGGTGTGTCTGGGGGTTTTAGGGTGTGTGTGTGTGTATGGGGGGAGGGGGGTGTAGAGGGGGGTTTTAGGGTGTGTGTGTATGGGGGGAGGGGGGTGTAGTGGGGGGTTTTAGGGTGTGTGTGTGTGTGTATGGGGGGAGGGGAGTGTAGAGGGTATGTGGGTTTTAGGGGGAGGGGAGTGTAGAGGGTATGGGGGCTTTTAAGGGTGTGTGTGTGTATTTAAGGTGTAATATGAGTGTGTTAGTATGTGTATTTAATTTTATATAATATACCTAATACTTTTATCACCACACTATAATATTCTTGACTGGACTGTATTGTAAGGGTCTGAGAATTTATTTGGTTATTTTGGGAGTTACATTTAATGCCAAGTTGACTTTTGAGAAACATGTGTTGGTCAATTTTGAAGTCTGTCTCACAAAAGTTGGGTATTATATATGTGTAGAGCTTGGTGTGTGTGTGTGTTTGTGTGTGTTTGGAGATTACTCATTGTTACTGTGGTGTTTTAATGTGTTTTGTGTGTGTGTTTGGAGATAACTCATTGTTACTGTGGTGTTTTAATGTGTTTTGTGTGTGTGTGTTTGGAGATGACTCATTGTTACTGTGGTGTTTTAATGTGTTTTGTGTGTGTGTTTGGAGATTACTCATTGTTACTGTGGTGTTTTAATGTGTTTTGTGTGTGTGTGTGTGTGTTTGGAGATAACTCATTGTTACTGTGGTGTTTTAATGTGTTTTGTGTGTGTGTTTGGAGATGACTCATTGTTACTGTGGTGTTTTAATGTGTTTTGTGTGTGTGTTTGGAGATGACTCATTGTTACTGTGGTGTTTTAATGTGTGTGTGTGTGTTTGGAGATAACTCATTGTTACTGTGGTGTTTTAATGTGTTTTGTGTGTGTGTTTGGAGATGACTAATTGTGACTGTACAATGTTTTGGGTGGTAAATCTGGAGTAAATGGTTCCTCCAAACTATGCCAGGCAACAGGATATCATTATTTTTCTTCATCTTCATGTTGACAAGACTAGGGGGTGTAGAGGGTGTGGGGGGGGGGGTTTAAGGGGGGTGTGGATGGTGTGGGGGTTTTTAGGGTGTGTGTGTATGGGAGGAGGAGGGGTAGAGGGTATGGGGGTTTTTAGGATGTGTGTGGGTGTGTCTAGGGGTGTGGGGGGTTTTAGGGTGTGTGTGTATGGGGGGAGGGGGTTTTAGGGGGTGTGTGGGTGTGTCTGGGGAGGGTTTTAGGGTGTGTGTGGGTGTGTATGGGGGGTTTTAGGGGGTGTAGAGGGTATGGGGGGTTTTAGGGTGTGTGTGTATGGGGGGAGGGGGGGTAGAGGGTGTGTGTATGGGGGGAGGGGGGTGTAGAGGGTGTGGGGGGGTTTTAGGGTGTGTGTATATGGGGGAAGGGTGGGTAGAGGGTATGGGGGGTTTTGGAGGGGCTGTGGGTGTTTCTGTGGGGTGTAGAGGGTATGGGGGGTTTTAGGGTGTGTGTGTGTATTTAAGGTGTAATATGAGTGTGTTAGTATGTGTATTTAATTTTATATAATATACCTAATACTTTTATCACCACACTATAATATTCTTGACTGGACTGTATTGTAAGGGTCTGAGAATTTATTTGGTTATTTTGGGAGTTACATTTAATGCCAAGTTGACTTTTGAGAAACATGTGTTGGTCAATTTTGAAGTCTGTCTCACAAAAGTTGGGTATTATATATGTGTAGAGCTTGGTGTGTGTGTGTGTTTGTGTGTGTTTGGAGATTACTCATTGTTACTGTGGTGTTTTAATGTGTTTTGTGTGTGTGTTTGGAGATAACTCATTGTTACTGTGGTGTTTTAATGTGTTTTGTGTGTGTGTGTTTGGAGATGACTCATTGTTACTGTGGTGTTTTAATGTGTTTTGTGTGTGTGTTTGGAGATTACTCATTGTTACTGTGGTGTTTTAATGTGTTTTGTGTGTGTGTGTGTGTGTTTGGAGATAACTCATTGTTACTGTGGTGTTTTAATGTGTTTTGTGTGTGTGTTTGGAGATGACTCATTGTTACTGTGGTGTTTTAATGTGTTTTGTGTGTGTGTTTGGAGATGACTCATTGTTACTGTGGTGTTTTAATGTGTGTGTGTGTGTTTGGAGATAACTCATTGTTACTGTGGTGTTTTAATGTGTTTTGTGTGTGTGTTTGGAGATGACTAATTGTGACTGTACAATGTTTTGGGTGGTAAATCTGGAGTAAATGGTTCCTCCAAACTATGCCAGGCAACAGGATATCATTATTTTTCTTCATCTTCATGTTGACAAGACTAGGGGGTGTAGAGGGTGTGGGGGGGGGGGTTTAAGGGGGGTGTGGATGGTGTGGGGGTTTTTAGGGTGTGTGTGTATGGGAGGAGGAGGGGTAGAGGGTATGGGGGTTTTTAGGATGTGTGTGGGTGTGTCTAGGGGTGTGGGGGGTTTTAGGGTGTGTGTGTATGGGGGGAGGGGGTTTTAGGGGGTGTGTGGGTGTGTCTGGGGAGGGTTTTAGGGTGTGTGTGGGTGTGTATGGGGGGTTTTAGGGGGTGTAGAGGGTATGGGGGGTTTTAGGGTGTGTGTGTATGGGGGGAGGGGGGGTAGAGGGTGTGTGTATGGGGGGAGGGGGGTGTAGAGGGTGTGGGGGGGTTTTAGGGTGTGTGTATATGGGGGAAGGGTGGGTAGAGGGTATGGGGGGTTTTGGAGGGGCTGTGGGTGTTTCTGTGGGGTGTAGAGGGTATGGGGGGTTTTAGGGTGTGTGTGTGTATTTAAGGTGTAATATGAGTGTGTTAGTATGTGTATTTAATTTTATATAATATACCTAATACTTTTATCACCACACTATAATATTCTTGATGGGATTGTATTGTAAGGGTCTGAGAATTTATTTGGTTATTTTGGGAGTTACATTTGATGCCAAGTTGACTTTTGACAAGTAATATGTTACATACTCTTAACTCATGTCTGTCACCTCTGTATGTACAGCCGGATGCATAAATTCGCATCCATCTCATGTAGTTAATATTACTAATATGACCCACAGGGCTAGAATAAAGATTGTTGTAGGATCTGGTCACTTTCTAGTGGATTTGACGAGATCTGCCCACATGGATTAAAAATCCACGTGAGGTGTACTGCAACCGGAGGCCTTTTTTTTTTTTTTTTTTTTTTTTTTTTTTTTTTTTTTTTTTTTTTTTTTTTTTTTTCACTGGTGTGTGGACCGCCAGCACACGGGGGTGCATTTCCCTTTGCATGCAGCAGTGTAAACTCCCTGCCCCTTATGGTGCCTTCAGGGCTGGTCTCATGGAAGGTACGGCCCCACTTGTAGCTCTTGTGGTAACGTGGACTTGGGCCCATAGTACTGGCTGTGGGATCAAAGCCTTCCCCCCAATGAGGCCCCCAGACTCCCTGGTCCAGTAAGCTGTGGTCCCATTTCCTTGGGATGTGCTTTGGTAGCCCAGGCATATAGGGCCAGCCCCTCCTTTATTTTAATTTGTTTTTCACTGCGACCAAAGTGTACCAGGGGTCTGTGGGGTAGGAGGCCATTCTGCCCCGGGAGAACATCAACAACAACAACAACTAATATGATCAGATAGCCTAGTTACATTCTGAACCAGTTTTTATTCCAACAACAACATACGTAATTTACCACACGAGAACTATATCTGTCATCTCTGCATTAAAATTGTATTACAACAACATCACTATAGCAAATACATACACAAGTGGAAATGAAGCCAACTTATGCTGCCGACTGTACCAGTTCATGTCACTTGTGGTACATTGGACTGCCATAGGTTTGTTTATGTATTTTAGATGAGGGTTGGGTAATGTTTTGATGTCTGGGGCCGGATGTGATTATTACAATAAGGCCGCCGAGGGCCACTGGTCAAGTGAAATGCCCAATGTGGAATATATATACTGTATATTTTTATTTCCTTTCCCAAAATATACTACTGTGTAAGAAATAAGGAATTCCTGTGTACACATTTGATTCGTGTAATTATTTCGTATACTGTATAACAAAGATTAAGTTAATATAATTGAACAAACTAAGCAGTATTAATAATTGCTTCAAATCGCCCATCAGCACCTTGACTCCTACGAAATACGAATTCCTTCCTCAGACACTAAACACAAGTTACACACGTTGAAAAAAAGAAAAAAGTGTATTTAAATACAGTTAACGTGACATGTAGTGTTATTTGGTATATACTATTGGTAACGTAACAAAACAGAACCATATTACACCTTTAATTCTCTTGTTGGCTAATTTTTGGGAAGGCTACTGAATCCTCCTTACTATGCCAGGAAAACAGACAACCCCCACCCCCAAACCCCAACCCCCCAAAATGGTACTAATAGGGGGGGATCTGTTTGTTTCATGGCATAGTTGGGGGAATCAAGACCTTCCATTTCACCCACAAAAGAATCTCCACTTAATACATAATATAATTGTAGAAAAAAAGACTGGTGACATCAATACCAGTAATTCATTGGCAGTAAGAGAGGCAATCTAAAAAAAAAAAAAAAAAATTTGATTGTTGTACTCCAAAAAAAAAAAAAAAAAAATTTGATTGTTGTACTCCAAAAAAAAAAAAAAAAATTTGATTGTTGTACTAAAAAAAAAAAAAAAAAAATTTTGATTGTTGTACTAAAAAAAAAAAAAATTTGATTGTTGTACTCCACACCCAGATCTAGGTGAAATATTCTATCCGTGAGTGATACAGTAAAGGGTAGTGTGTGTGGTTCAGTATATCAAATGTGTCGGGCCAAACGATAAACGCAGCTCGACTCTTGCGGGCCAGATTATAATGCAAACGGGCCGGAGGTTGCCCGCCCCTGCTGTAGAACTGTCAGTAAAGTAGAGTATATGGTTTGTATCTTGGTGTGTGTCATAATTATAGTTTGGTTATGTATTGCTGTGCTGTAGATAATGTGAATACAGTGTTATGTTTGTATGAGTTGTGTGTGTCATAATACATAGGTTTACTTATGTATTGCTGTGCTGTATAACTTGTCAATTACAGTACAGTGTTATGGTTTGTATCTTGGTGTGTGTCATAATACATAGGTTTGGTTATGTATTGCTGTGCTGTAAATAATGTCAGTACAGTATATGGTTTGTATCTTGGTGTGTGTCATAATACATAGGTTTGGTTATGTATTGCTGTGCTGTAAATAATGTCAGTACAGTATATGGTTTGTATCTTGGTGTGTGTCATAATACATAGGTGTGGTTATGTATTGGTGTGCTGTAGATAATGTCAGTACCAGTATATGGTTTGTATCTTGGTGTGTGTCATAATACATAGGTGTGTTTATGTATTGCTGTGCTGTACAACTTGTCAATATAATACAGTACAGTGTATGGTTTGTATCTTGGTGTGTGTCATAATACATAGGTGTGTTTATGTATTGCTGTGCTGTAGATAATGTCAGTACAGTGTTATGGTTTGTATCTTGGTGTGTGTGTGTGTGTGTGTGTGTGTGTGTAATGGTCTTAGTGAATGTGTCTTTGATGGTGTAGGACTGGTTGGCTTTAAGAGTACGACTAATATGTTTTTATTAATTAAGGGGGTGCGGGAGTAGGGGGACAGGCTTGGGTGGGGGTTGGGGGGTGCGGGATTAGGGGGACAGGCTTGGGTGGGGGTTAGGGGGGTGCGTGATTAGGGGGACAGGCTTGGGGGGGGTGCGGGATTAAGGGAACAGGCTTGGGTGGGGTTGGGGGGTGTGGGAGTAGGGGGACAGGCTTGGGGGGGGTGCGGGGATTAAGGGAACAGGCTTGGGTGGGGGTTGGGGGGTGCGGGATTAGGGGACAGGCTTGTGGGGGGTGCGGGATTAGGGGGACAGGCTTGGGGGGGGTGCGGGATTAGGGGGACAGGCTTGGGGGGGGGGGCGGGATTAAGGGAAACAGGCTTGGGTGGGGGTTGGGGGGTGCGGGATTAGGGGGACAGCTTAGGGTGGGTAGAAAGCCTGTCCCCTATTCCCGCACCCCCTAACCCACCCCCCCAAGCCTGTCCTCCTACTCCCGCACCCCCCAAAATCCCCCAAGCCTGTCCCCCCCAATTCCCGCACCCCCCCAAGCCTGTCCCCCCTATTCCCGCACCCCCTTAAGGACCCTGTGATCGTGTATGAAAATTGGAGGCTTTTGATTCCTCCTGATTATCCCACAAAACAGCTCCTTCCATATGTGTGTGTGTGTGTGTGTGTTTGGAGGCTTCTGATTCCTCCTGACTATCCCACAAAACAAGCTCCTTCTATATGTGTGTGTGTGTGTGTGTGTGTTTGGAGGCTTCTGATTCCTCCTGACCATGCCACGTACAGTTGGACACATGAATGGGTGGTACAGCCCAGGTGAAAGATACTTGTCCCATTTGAGTAACCAGTGTCTATTATGAGGTAGTTGCTTTTTATTACCATCCTCAAAAAAAAAAAAAAAAAAAAATAAAATAACCTAAACTAAAATAAAACACAAACTAAACTAACCTAACCTAACTAAACACCTAACCTATAACCTAACCTAACCTAACCTAACCTAACTCCTAAACAGTGTCTATTATGAGGTAGTTGCTTTTTATTACCATCCTCAATACTGACTTCTGCCCCTCCTTTTTACCAACCTAACCCAACCCAACCCACCTAACCTAACCACCCCACCTAACCTAACCTAACCTAACCTAACCTAATCTAATCAGTGTCTATTATGAGGTAGTGCTTTTTATTACCATCCTCAATACTGACTTCTGCCCCACCTATTTACCAAACCTAACCCAACCCAACCCAACCCACCTAACCCAACCCACCTAACCCAACCCACCTAACCACTTCTGCCCCTGATGTCTCCTATTTGGCACTAATAAGGAACTTGATATTGGCAGAAATTGACCATCTTTCACTTGGGCTGTACCACCCATTCATGTGTCCAACTGTACCAGCTCCTTCCATAATAGGTGTGTGTGTGTGTGTGTGTTTGGAGGCTTCTGATTCCTCCTGACTATCCCACAAAACAAGCTCCTTCCATATAGGTGTGTGTGTGTGTGTGGTGTGTGTTTCGTGGCAATATTTGAAGGACTCGTTTACCTACAATTTTCTGACTACATCACACACACCACACACACACACAGGGTCCCTTAAGGTGGTAATTAATTCACTTTTGTTACATTTGAGTGCCTTGATTCCTCCAAAGTATGCCAGGAAACAACAGGACCAGATGAACAAAAATAATGGTGTTTGTTCTATAAAAAATAATGGTGTTTTGTTCTGTTGCTGCTTGGAATAGTTTGGAGGATTCAATTGCTCCAAAGTATGTCAGGATAACAGGACCATAATGTGTTTTGTTGCTTGGATTAGTTTGGAGGATTCAGTTGCTCCAAAGTATGCCAGGAAACAGGACCATATGAACAAAAAATAATGGTGTTTGTTCTGTTGTTGCTTGGAATAGTGTGGAGGATTCAGTTGCCTCCAGAATTACCAACACAAAAATAATGGTGTTTGTTCTGTTGTTGCTTGGAATAGTGTGGAGGAATCATTTACTCCAGATTTACCAACACCGTACTTCCACCTTATAGTTAATTAAAGCTATTTCACACTTGCAGAATTTTTTACATGGTTTAATTTTGTTAGGTTAGGGTTAGGTTAGGGTAGATTTGGTTAGGTTAGGTTTGGTTTGGTTTAATTTTGTTAGGTTAGGGTATGTTTGATTAGGTTAGGTTTGGTTTGGTTTATTTTTGTTAGGTTAGGGTATGTTTGGTTAGGTTAGGTTTGGTTTGGTTTATTTTTGTTAGGTGTTTGGTTTGGTTAAGTTTAAGTTTATTTAGGTTAGGTTGGTTTATTTTTGTTAGGTTAGGGTATGTTTGGTTAGGTTAGGTTTGGTTTGGTTTATTTTTATTAGGTTAGGTTAAGTTTATTTAGGTTAGGGTATGGTAGATTTGGTTAGGTTAGGTTAGGTTTGGTTTTGGTTTGGTTAGGTTTATTTTGTTAGGTTAGGCTTGGTTTGGTTTATATAGGTTAGATTAGGTTAGGGTATGTTTGGTTAGGTTAGGGTAGGGTAGATTTGGTTAGGTTAGGTTTGGTTTGGTTTATTTTTGTTGGGTTAGGTTAGGTTAGGTTTAAGTTTATTTAGGTTAGGTTGGTGTATTTTTTTTTAGGTTAGGGTATGGTTGGTTAGGTTAGGTTAGGTTAAGTTTATTTAGGTTAGGTTAGGGTATGTTTGGTTAGGTTTGGTTGGTTTATTTAGGTTAGGTTAGGTTAGATTTGGTTAGGTTAGGTTAGGTTTATTTTTATTAGGTTAGGTTAGGGTTAGGGGGTTTGGGGATGGGGGGGTGGTGGAGGAGAAGGGGGTGGGGGTGTACTTATTTTATCTGTCTGTCTCTCTCTCTCACACACACACACACATTTTCGGTATATTTTATACATACATACATTCGAACAAAAACATACACACATATACACACATTTTTTCATATTATTATCTGCACACACACACATACATACACACAGTGGTAATATTGTATGTGTTAGGTTGGTTGTGGTGTGTGTGTAGTGTGTATAGGTGAGATGTGTGTGTGTGTGTAAGTGGTGGTGGTATTTGCGTGTGTGTAAGTGGTGTATGTGTGTATATGTATAGGTGAGGTGTGTGTATATAGGTGAGATGTATGTGTCTATAGGTGTGTGTGTGTGTGTATAGGTGAGGTGTGTGTGTATAGGTTAGGTGTGTGTGTGTGTAGGTGAGGTAAGTGTAGGGGTGTGTGTGTGTAAGTGGTGGTGGTGTATGTGTATTGGTGAGGTGTATGCGTGTGTATAGGTGAGGTGTGTGTGTGTGTGTGTAGGTAGTAGTATACAGTGTGTATGTATGTATGTGTGTGTGTGTGTGTGTAGGTAGTAGTATACAACGTGTGTGTGTAGGTGAGGGAGGTGTGTGTGTGTGTGTAGGTATGTATGTATGTGTGTGTAGGTGAGGTGTGTGTGTGTAGGTAATAGTATACAGTGTATATATGTATGTATGTGTGTGTTGTGTGTAGGTGAGAGAGGTGTGTGTGTGTGTGTATGTATGTAGCCTATGTATGTTTGTGTGTGTGTATGTAGGTAGTAGTATACAACGTGTGTGTGTAGGTGAGGTAGGTGTATGTGTGTGTAGGTAATAGTATACAGTGTGTGTATGTATGTAGGTAGGTAATAGTATACAGTGTGTGTGTATGTATGTATGTGTGTGTGTGTGTAATAGTATACAGTGTGTATGTAGGTAGTAGTATACAACGTGTGTGTGTGTATATATGTATGTGTATAGGCAATATACAGTATGTGTGTGTAGGTAATAGTATACAGCGTGTGTGTAATAGTATACAGAGTGTGTATGTATGTATGTGTGTGTGTAGGCGAGGGATGTATGTATATATATGTGTGTGTGTGTAGGTAAGGTAGGTGTATGTGTGTAGGTAATAGTATACAATGTGTGTGTGCAATAGTATACAGAGTGAATATGTATGTGTGTGTGTAGGCGAGGGATGTGTGTATATATATGTGTGTGTGTGTGTATATATGTATGTGAGTAGGTAATAGTATATACAGCGTGTGTGTGTAGGTAATAGTATACAGTATATGTGTGTAATAGTATACACAGAGTGAGTGAGTATGTATGTATGTATGTGTGTTCCCCGGCAGAGTTTATCGATCTCACTGCGCATGAATGGCGAGGCAGGTCTGGCCTTTGTATCCATCCACTCACTCACTCTCCCTCAACCCCCCCCCACCTCTCACCCACCCCCCTCACTCTCTCTCTCTTCTCTCTCTCTCTCTCATACACACACCTACGGACTCTCTCTCTCTCTCACACACGGACTCTCTCTGACGGACCCCCCCTTTCTCTCTCTCTCTCTCACTCTCACACACACACACACACACGGACTCTCTCTCTCTCTCACCTACGAACTCTCTCTCTCTCTCTCTCTCACTGATGGATCCCCCTTCTCTCTCTTTCCCCCCCTCTCTCTCTCACACACACACACACACACACACACACACACCTTCGAACTCTCTCTCTCTCTCTCTCTCTCTCTCTCTCTCTCTCTCTCTCTCTCTCTCTCTCTCTCTCTCTCTCTCCGACGGACCCCCCCTTCTCTCACCCCCCACACACCCTCTCTCTCACCTACGGACTCTCTCTGACGGACTCCCCCCCCCTTCTCTCTTTCTCTCTGCGACGGGCCCCCCCTTTTCTCTCTCTCTCACACACACACACACACCTACGAACTCTCTCACTGATGGATCCCCCCTTCTCTCCCTCTCACTGATGTCCCCCCTTCTCTCTCTCTCTGACGGACCCCCCCCCCCCTTCTCTCTTTCTCTCACTGACGGACCCCCACTTCTCTCTTTCTCTCACTGACGGACCCCCCCTCCCCCCTCTCTCTCTCTCTCTCTACGGACCCCCCCCTTCTCTTTTCTCTCTCCTTGCATTCGATTCAGGATTTTCAAAACAACAACAATAATAATAATAATAAGTGAAATAAACGAATAAATTAAATATAGCCATACTAATAAAAGAAATAAAAATACACATATTAAAAAATAATTATTATATACTATTTATAGTTAGTAAAAAAAAATATTTATTTATTTATTTATCTATTTTTTTCTATTAATTTATTTACATAGTTATTTATTCATTTATGTAGTTTAGTTATGTTTTTATTTATTTCGTTATGTAGTTATTCATTAGTAATTTATTCATTTATTTAGTTATTTCGTTAGTTATTTATTCATTTAGTTATTCCGTTATTTATTAATTTATTTTGTTATTTATCTATATTCATTTATTTCGTTATGGAGTTATTTATTCATTTATTTATTTAGTTATTTCGTTTATTCATTTATCTATTCATTCATTCATTTAGTTAGTTATTTCGTTATTTATTTTATTTATTTATTTATCTATTTATTCATTCATTTATTTATTCATTTATTTAGTTATTTATTTATTTCGTTATTTAGTTAGTTATTTCGTTATTGATTCATTTATCTATTTATTAATTCATTTCGTTATTTATCTATTTATTCATTCATTTATTTCGTTATTTAGTTCGTTATTTATTTCGTTATTTATTCATTTATTTCGTTATTTATCTATTTATTTATCTATTTATTCATTCATTTATTTATTTATCTATTTATTCATTCATTTATTTCGTTAGTTATTTCCTTATTTATTTATTTATTCATTTATTTCCTTATTTATTTATCTATTTATTCATTCATTTATTTCGTTAGTTATTTCCTTATTTATTTATTTATTCATTCATTTATTTATTCATTTCGTTATTATCTATTTAGTTATTTATCTATTTATTTATTCATTTATTTAGTTATTTTGTTATTTATTTCCTTATTTATTTATCTATTTATTTATTTAGTTATTTCGTTTATTCATTTATCTATTTATTCATTCATTTATTTCGTTATTTATTTATCTATTTATTCATTCAGTTATTTCGTTATTTATCTTTATTTATCTATTTCGTTATTTATCTATTCATTTATTTCGTTATTTATTTATTTTTCATTTATTTAGTTATTTATCTATTTATTTATTCATTTATTTCCTTATCTATTTTATTCATTCATTCATTTATTTATTCATTTATTTCGTTATTTAGTTAGTTACTTATTTCGTTATTTTTGTTAGTTATTTCCTTATTTAGTCATCTATTTATTTCATTCATTTATTTAATATGATGCTAAACAATAAACACAACACGATACACTATGGAAACACTCAAAATGAAATTGATTTAGTGCTCAGCAGACACACACACACACACACACACATACACACACTGCGCATGCTCCTTAAAGCTACCACACTGTTCCAACACAACGCTCACTCACTGACACTGACTTCGGATACATTATTATTATTATTATTACGACAACAATAATGATAATATGAATAATAATAACAAGGACATCAATAATATCAATAATAATAATAATAACAAGGACATCAATAATATCAATAATAATAATATGAATAATATCAATAATAATAATAATAATATGAATAATAATATCATCAATAATAATAATGATAGTAATAACAACAATAATAATAATAATATCAATAATAATAATAATAATAATAATAATAACATCATCCATAATAATAATAATAATAATAATAATATCATCAATAATAATAATAATAATAATATCATCATCAATAATAATAATAGTAATAACAACAATAATGATAATAACATCAATAATAATAATAATAATAATATCAACAATATCAATAATAATAATAATAATGATAACATCAATAATATCAACACTAATAATAATAACATCATCAATAATAACAACAACAACAACAATGAGACTGAGACACACACATACATACATACATACATTGCCTCTAACACACACACACACACACATACATACAAACATTGCCTCTAACACACACACACACATACATACAAACATTGCCTCTAACACACACACACACACATACATACATACATACATACATACATACATACATACATTGCCTCACACACACACACACACACATTGCCTCTAACACACACACACACACACATTGATTCTAACACACACGCACACACACTGCCTAACACACACATTGATTCTAACACACACACACACATTGCCTCTAACTCACACACACACACACACACACACAGAAAATAACTATAGCTTCGTTTTATTTACGTGTGTGTGTGTGTGTGTGTGTGTGTGTGTGTGTATATACTTTATACATACATACACACACCTCCCTCCGTCTCCCTACACACACACACATCTCTTTGTGTTACCACCGGTGCTGCGCCCCCTATGTGGTGTGTGTGTATGTATGTATTTGTGTGTGTGTATATGTGTGTAGAAGCTATGTATATGTGTGTGTGTGTTTGTGTGTAGAAGCAGTGTGTGTGTATGTGTGTATATGTGTAGAAGCTATGTATATATGTGTGTGTGTGTGTGTGTGTGTGTAAAGGTATGTGTGTATTATGTGTAGAAGCTATGTGTGTGTGTGTGTGTGTGTGTGTGTGTGTGTAAAGCGATGTGTGTATATGTGTAGAAGCGATGTGTGTGTGTGTATTGTGTAGAAGCAATGTGTATGTATGTGGAAGCAATGTGTGTATGTTTGTGGAAGCAATGTGTATGCTTGTGTATGTGTGTATGCTTGTGTATGTGTGTAGAAACAATGTATGTATGTATGTATATGTGTGTGTGTAGGGGGAATGTGTGTGTGTATGTATATGTGTTGAAGCAATGTGTGTGTGTATGTATGTGTGTAGAAGTTAATGTGTGTGTGTGTGTGTATATATATAGTACACGTGTGTGCGTTTGTATAATATTTAATTCATATATGTGAATGTGTAAGTGTGTGTGTATATAATTCATGTGTATGTGTGTGTGTGTGTACAATTCATGTGTATGTGTGTGTGTGTATAATTCATGTGTGTGTGTATGTGTGTTTTAGCCAATTACAACAAGTGAACGGATTCGGACAAGTTCCTTACTACGCGCGTTGCATCCCCCCCCCCGCCCCCTCCACCCGCACCCCCCTAACCTGCTCCCCCCTCCTACACTCCTAGACCCCCTAACCTGCCCCCCCCTACACTCCTAGACCCCCTTACCTGCCCCCTTCCCTATCCCAGGCGGCCCCCTTAGCTACCCCCCCACATCCTACCTCCGCCCGCCCCCCCCCCAGTCCCAGAGCCCCCCCCCTCAACGCCCCCTCCCCCCACCCCCTGCTTGCGTACTCTTACACACAGACAGCTCCACCACCAGCAACACACAGAAGCAGCCATCGTTTCTGTGTGTCTCTGCGTCTGTGTGTGTGTGTTTTTTTGCGTGTGTTTGCGTGTGGTGTGCGTGTCCGTTTCTGTGTGTGTGTGTGTGTGTGTTTCCGGTGTATCTATAAGTGTGTATCTTTGTGTATCGTGTGTAGGAATAGCCCTGTGTCTGTGTGTGTGTATGTTTTTGCGTGTGTGTGTGTGCGTGCGTTTCTGTGTGTATATGTGTGCGTGTGTGTATATATATTAGTGTATCGTGTGTGTATGTATGTGTGTGTGTTGATAGTGCCGGTACGATGTATAGTGTCGATATCACCATAAGTGTTTGTGAATACACATAGTGAAACCCATCGTACACATACACACACACACATACATACATACATACATATATTAAACCTGTGGTACACACACACACATATATATACATACATACATTACACCAGTGGTACACACACATATACACACATAAACACATATACACACACATAAACACATATACACACACATAAACACATATACACACACATAAACACATATACACACACATAAACACATATACACACACATAAACACATATACACACACATAAACACATATACACACACATAAACACATATACACACACATAAACACATACACACATATACACACACATAAACACACAAACACATATACACACACATAAACATATATACACACACACATACACACATATAAATACATATACACACATACACACTGGTAGTATAATAATGCTTTTGTGTATGTGTGTGTGTGTGTATAGATTTCCAGCTAACTACACACACACACACACACATAGAAGTGCAAACAATACCTACGATGAAAACAAAGAAAAAAAGAAAATAAAAAGAAAAAATATTGTGTGTGTGTGTAAAATTGACAGTCGGTTAGAAATCTACACACACACACACAAAACCATTATTATACTCCCCGTGTGTGTGTATATGTGTGTGTGTCTATATATATAAAATGGAAAGTTAGTTAGTTAGTTAGCTGGTAATCTATACACACACACAAACAAACACACATACATACATACATATACATACATACATACATATACACACACACACACACACATACAAGTGTGTGTATATATATAATATTTACTAACTATTAAGATTACTGAAAACGTGACGACTTGAAAACGAACAAACGCAGAAACGCAAAATAAAAAGAAACGCAGAAACAAACTACTGTATAATAATTACTAAACATTCTGCTTTATTGAAAACACGACAACTCGAAAACAAACGATAAATATTTACAAACATTATATTTATACATTCACAGCTCGGAAAAAAAGATGGCCGCTCAAAAAAACATAAAAATAAACTCTATATAAAATTTACGAACCAAATAAAAATTACCGAAAACACGATGACTTGAAAATAAAACGCAAAAACAAACGATAAATATTTACAAACATTATATTTATACATTCACAGCTCGGAAATAAAGATGGCCGCTCGAAAAATAATGAAAACGAACAATAATTATTACTAAGCATTTAAAATTACTGAAAATATTGCGTCTTGAAAAAAAAAAAACGCAAAAACTAACTATAGATATTTACAAACATTATATTTATACATTCACAGCACGGAAAACAAAGATGGCCGCTCAACAAACCATAAAACGAGAATATGATAATATTTAAATTACTGAAAACACAATGACTTGAAAATAAAACGCAAAAACAAACGATAAATATTTACAAACATTATATTTATACATTCACAGCACAGAAAAAAAAAGATGGCCGCTCGTCAAACCCTAAAACGAGGTTATGATAAGTTACAATTTGACGTGGAAGTTTAAAATAACAACTTATATATAATTATTACAACAGCGACAACAACAACTACGGATTTGGACACCATGAATCGTTCTGGTCACACTTGCATTCATTGGACGACCAACTTGGCGACACTTTGTCCGAGTGAGTTCGTGTAATGGGGTTTTCTGTGTTATTTAATTTTAAGGGACCCTGTGTGTGTGAGAGAGAGAGAGAGAGAGAGAGAGAGAGAGAGATTGTGTGTGTGTGAGAGAGAAAGAGAGAGAGATTGTGTGTGTGTGAGAGAGAAAGAGAGAGAGAGATTGTGTGTGTGTGAGAGAGAAAGAGAGAGAGATTGATTGTGTGTGTGTGTGAGAGAGATTGTATGTGTCTGTGTGTGAGAGAGAGAGATTGTGTGTGTGTGAGAGAGAGATAGAGATTGTATGTGTGTGTGTGTGTATGTGCAATTCTCCTACACAATCACAGGGTCCTAAATTAATCTTAAGGTCGTATGCATGAAGATATTGTTATTTTGTAATGTAAGACTATGTAACTACAATACAACATTATTATTATTATTATTATTATTATTATTATTTGGGTTGTTATTTTGTAATGTAAGACTATGTAACTACAATACAACATTATTATTATTATTATTATTATTATTATTATTATTATTATTTTTATTAGGGTTGTCGTTTTGTAATGTAATACTATGTAACTACAATACAACATTATTATTATTTTTATTATTATTATTATTAGGGTTGTCGTTTTGTAATGTAAGACTATGTAGCTACAATACAACATTATTATTATTATTATTATTATTATTAGGGTTGTTGTTTTGTAATGTAAGACTATGTAGCTACAATACAACATTATTATTATTATTATTATTAGGGTTGTTGTTTTGTAATGTAAGACTATGTAGCTACAATACAACATTATTATTATTTCTATTAGGTTTATTGTGTTGTAATGTAAGCCCCCCATACACACACACACACATTATTCAGTTGTACCTTCCATCTTAACCTTAGCTAACACACAGCCAACACCATGACAACATCTCTTCCTACACACACACTATTCGGTTGTACAGCCACAATCAAATATCCACCGACACTTTCCTTCCATCATGCAAATAAATCAGTATCATATCAAAATATAATCATACAACAACACCTTATGTCAACTCAACCCCCTCAATTATTATTATGAGGTGCTGCAAAATCATACACGTGTTGTTCTTTATTACCAAGATGTTTACTACGATGGAAGGAAAGTGTTGGTGGATATTTGATTGTGGTTGTACCTTCCATCCTAACCTTAGCTAACACACAGACAACACCATAACAACATCTCTTCCTTCCCAACATTTCACAGTCTGCCTGGGGTGCTCACATGTAGGAAAAAAAAAAAGCGAGAGATTCATCTTTTCCTTTTAATTTACTTAACAGGACATCATAGGCCGTTATCACATTGTGCGATATATGCAGCTGCTTTTGTGTTTCTGTCTGAGTAATGACTACTTTTCACTTTCCATATACAGTACATAGATATCCCCTGTAAATGTCAATAAATTCCCCATCAATCACTCTATACTTTCAGGACAGACACATTTCCTCACACACAGCACCTCTACTATTGAATAAATATACATAGATATCCCCTGTAAATGTCAATAAATTCCCCCACAAACACACTATCCTCTCAGAACACAGACATTTCCTCACACACAGCACCACTTCTATTCCAACTCATGCCACATTTTCAACATGTGCTTCACTTCATTTGGTGTGCTTTCCATCCTGACTGCAGTTCAAAATATCCCCATACACACTCAAACTGGCCTCCAGTTAACGGTTAAACCTGGTTTCGTTAGTCGGACGGTCAGTTAAAACTGTGTGTGTATGTGGGACTTAAGACTATGTAACTACACTACAACATTATTATCATTATTATTATTATTATTATTATAGTTGTTGTTTTGGTAATCACTGAGTCATTTGGTACACACACACACACACACACATATACATTTATTACAGTACTGTACTTGCACAATAATAAATGACCTCTCTTTACACACACACACATCACAATACTTACACAATAATAAATGACCACATCTCTTTACACACACACACACACACACACACACACACACACATCACAATAATATATAACTATCTGTCTTTCCAAAATATTTGAGTTATAACCAATATATTTTCTTTTCAGGTCTGGATGAAGATGTAACATGTAGCAGACTGCAAAATCTTCCTGACTTGTAAGTATTATTATTATTATGATTATTATTATTATTATTATTATTATTATTATTGTTATTATTATTATTATTATTATTATTATTATTATTATTGTTATTGTTACTATTGTTATTGTTATTATTGTTATTATTATTGTTATTAGCTATTAGTTTACAAACCAATACCACTGTGGAATGGACCCAGTGTTGTTGTTGATGTTGTCCCGGGGCAGAATGGCCTCCTGCCCCACACACACCACTGGTACACTCTGGTCACAGTGAAAAAACAAATTAGAATAAAGGAGGGGCTGTATGTCCCTATATGTCTGGGTTACCAAAGCACATCCCAGGGTAATGGAACCACAGCTTACTGGACCAGGGAGTCTGGGGGCCTCATTGGGGAGAAGGTCTTTAATAACACAGCCAGTGGTGTGGGCACCAAGTCCATATTACCACAAGAGGTACAAGTGGGGCCGTACCTTCCATAACACCAGTCCTGAAGGCACCATAAGGGGCAGGGAGTTTACACTGCTGCATACAAAGGGAAAATGTACACCCTGTGTGCTGGCAGTCCACACACCAGTGGGGAAAAGAAAAAGAAAAAAAGCCTCCTGTTGCAGTCCACCTCTCGTGTATTTTTAATCCATGTGGACAGATGTCGCCCAATGCACTAGAAAGTGACCAGATCCTACAACAATCTTTATTCTAGCCCTGTGGAGGATAACTAATATTCACAGAGAATAAAGTCAGCCCCCCTGGCCAGTAACCCAGTGTTGTAGACAAGATTGGTAAAGTGTGTATTTAACATTTTTATTTATAACATTATAATGGACAATTTCCGCAGCACCTTGTATATAATTATAATAATGTGTATTTATTTGTATACTGGTATATAATAATGTGTATTTATTTATGTTTTTCCACAGCCCCTTGTATATAATTATAATAATGTGTATTTATTTGTACCGGTATATATAATAATGTGTATTTACACCTCGGTCTCGTATAGAACGTCCAATAGGTGGATAGAAGACGTCGTTCTATGTGAAATGGTTCTATGTGATACACGTAACCTATGGGGAAAACGACAATTGGTCCATCAATCACCAAAATTGTCCCTGAAATTAACATAAAATACTTTTCAAGGTTTTTCTTGCCTTAATCCTACAGGGATGTATGTAAAATGTATTTTACAATTCGTATTAAGGTTTTCGCAGGCGACTCATGTGACTGAGACCGTGAGACGAGTCGGCGGCATCCGTGGTAGTGGAGGTGGTAGGGGGGGAGATAGCACGTGATGGTGGTGGTGGTGGTAGGGGGGGAGATAGCACGTGATGGTGGTGGAGGTGGTAGGGGGGGAGATAGCACGTGATGGTGGTGGAGGTGGTAGGGGGGGGAGATAGTGTGTGATGGTGGTGGAGGTGGTAGGGGGGGAGAAAGCACGTGATGGTGGTGGGGGTGGTAGGGGGGGAGATAGTGCGTGATCATCGTTTGTTTTCTTTTATTAACCATACGCTGGTGTTTCCTTCTCCTTTCTCTTTCCGAGAAATAACTTCTTTATATCGAAGGATATGGCCTTCCATTTTGTAAATGCACCACCTGGCATGACTGAGTGTTGAAGCTGGTGGTTAATAAACTCGTAATCACTAAAAACGAGCGAGTCACACGAAATTTCCCTAACTTCAACTTTATAATTTCCCTTGATGCCTCAATAATTCCCTGTTTACTCTTGAACATTGACGGTCTTTTTGGTATTTCTTCTGGTAAGACTTTCCCTGTTTACTTTTGAACAATCTTTATATAATTTCCCTGTGTGGATTTCAAAATTCCCTAAAACAGAGAAATTTCCTTGCACCTGGCAACACTGGGTAGTGGGAAGGAGCGGGAGAAGTGGCGTTATCACACACACACACACTGTACAGACACCAGTGATATCATTTCCTGACACGTTCATTATGATTTCGCTCGTTTTGTATAAGAACTCCTCGGACACACACACACACACACACACACACTGTACAGACACCAGTGATATCATTTCCTGACACTTTCATTATCATTTCGCTTGTTTTATATAAGAACTCCTCGGATTTGCTTCACTTATTTTCGCCACCCGTTCAATAAGGATACAATCGTTTTATAAAATAATTTTAAGCTAATATTTTGGTCGCTCGTTCTATATGAGACCGAGGTGTATTTGTGTATGTTTATATATGTTTTTCCGCAGTCCCTTGTATATATTTGTATTTATTTGTATATATAATAATAATGTATATATATTTTTGCAGGTGGGTGAGGTGTCGAGCAGAGGAGACGGCAAGGATGGAGGGAGAAGATAGTCTGACTAAACCAATACCATCCCCATCCTTACCAATACCAACACCAATACCATCCTTACCAATACCAACAACACTACCACCACCACCACCACCACCTATACCAATACCAATACCAATAGATTCACACCAATACCAATCTTCCCCACCATCCTTACCAACACCAATACCAATAGATTCACACCAATACCAATCTTCCCCACCATCCTTACCAACACCAATACCAATACCAATAGATTCACACCAATACCAATCTTCCCCACCAACCCTACCAACACCAATACCAATAGATTCACACCAATACCAACACTCCCCACCATCCTTACCAACACCAATACCAATACCAATACTAACTGATTCACACCAATACCAGTACCAATCCTCCCCACCATCCCCAATACCAACACCAATAGATTCACACCACCCTAAACAACAACAACAACAACAGTCCCCCTCCCCCCCATCCCAACAACCATCCCCAACCTCCCCCCTACACTCCCTGCCCCACACACCACTACGTCCACACACCCCCCTAACCCCACACACCCCCCTAACCCCCCTCACCTCCCAGAGCACCTTGGCGTCGGAGGCCTCGGTGGATTCTGGCGTTGCATCGGTGCAATCGTTGGATAATATTATATTGCAAAGTAATTGTAGTAGTAATAATACCTTTCCTGATACTACACAACATGCTTTAAGAAGAAGGGTAAATATTATATGACGTGTGTGTTTGTTTACTGTTTTAATTATGGTGTTTTATTGTGTTTTTTGTACTGTGTTTTCATAGGTTTTAGTAGTGTATTAATTAAGGTGTTTTAATACTACACATGCTTTAAGAGGAAGGGTAAATTTATTGTGTTTAAGTACACTCAACCCTCCATATAACGGATATTGGATTTAATAGACAGTTTTGGCTACCAGACAATCATTACACATCAGACAGAAAGTCTGTTACTTGAAATTCTTTCCGCACCTATATAGTGAGGTGTGTATGGACTCAAAGAATCAGTGACGGTCAGTTGTTCAGTCCAGTACACTGTCCAGAACACAGTGAGGTGTGTACAGTGTCAGTGATGGTCAGTTGTTCAGTCAGTCAGCTGATATTTATTTATAAAAATATTTAATACAAACTCAGTTAATGTGTGTGTACTGTACAAGTAAAAACTGCAGGACTATTGGTGAAAACTAAATAATATTATGTGTGTCATCACCTCACAACACTCACACTTAAATCCTAACCCCTTTAGAGTGAAACAACCTCTCATTGAACCATTGTCCTTACTTCTAACATGAGTTTTGAATTACTGTATTGTATTTTGTATGTATAGTGTTGTGAATATTAAATTAAACTGCTGGCATTTGGGTATTGTGGGAATTGAATTGTATGTGTTTGGATACTTGAGTTTGGGGAGTTCTGTTGTGTTGCTCAACTATTTTTGGATCTGATTTGGTAACCATTAGAACTTTGAGCTGAAGAGAACCTAGAGCTACTATCACTACATACAGTACAATATTAATTCCAATTTATCCTATGAATGGTGAGGCAGCAGACAAGGTTAGGTTAGGTTAGACAAAGTTAGGGAAGGTTAGAGTAGGTTAGGCAAAGTTAGGGAAGGTTAGAGTAGGTTAGGCAAAGTTAGGGAAGGTTAGGGTAGGTTAGGCACAGTTAGGGAAGGTTAGGGAAGGTTAGAGTAGGTTAGGCAAAGTTAGGGAAGGTTAGGGTAGGTTAGGGAAGGTTAGAGTAGGTTAGGTAAAGTTAGGGTAGGTTAGGCAAGGCAACTCTTCATCACTTTTCTCTTCTACAGTTTTATTAATACATTTCGGTGTGTGTGTTTTACAGACGGGTAGTAGTGTGAGTAGTGATACCAGTGAGGCGTTTTAGAGTGTGTTTTCAGTATGATTTTATTAATACGTTTGTGTGTGTGTTTTAGTGTTCAGTACAGTTTTATTAATACATTTTCGTGTGAGTTTTAGTTTTCAGTACAGTTTTATTAATACATTTTTGTGTGTGTGTGTTTTACTTTGTGTTTTAGTACAGTTTTATTAATACATTTGTGTGTGTGTGTTTTACAGACGGGTAGCAGTGTGAGTAGTGGTACCAGCGAGGTATGGCTCGGATCTATGGATGGCGACACTGCAGGTTTGGAAGTGTTGCCAGAGTTGTGGACGCACTCGGAAAGTCCCACCGCCGCCGCCGCCTCACATAGTCCCACCACCACACTCTCTCACCACCATAGTCCAACCTCACCACCACCACCACACCACCACCATCAACACCATCACAGCAGTCCCACAGCAAGTCATCACCACAGCCCTACTCTATCCTGTCACAGCCCCAGTAAACAACAACAACAACAACAACAACCCCTACAACCACCACCACAACAACAACAACAGCAACAGCAGCCCCTACAACAACAACAACAACAACAGCAGCAACAGCCCCTACAACCACCACAACTACAACCACAACAACAACAACAAGAGATAATATTAGACTCCATTGGACCTACTACTACAACTTCTGCTGCTGTTGTTATTCAGATGCCTCAACCAAACTCAACCAACAATGAAAGGCACTTGTCATTAACTAACCCACCAATAGCCAACCCCTACACCGACCCCACCACCACCACCGACCCCAAGGAAGCTTCTTCATCTGTGATACCATTTCACCCTAGTGCCCTAAGTCCCCACACAGACCCACTCAGGCCTGGAGCTCATCACCAATCAGGAACAAACAACAACACCAACAACAGTAACAGTAACAGTAACAACAGACACAATTGTTGTAGAATAACGGTAAATCCGGCTCCCAGTAATAATAATAATAATAATAATAATAATAATAGTAATAATATTAATACTAGTGAGTTACATTGTGAACATTTACTACTTGGTGGTCATGAAGCAACATATAATAACAAGTTTTATATTAAAGAAAATCATTTAATGTTACAAGAAAATTACGGACTTAATGGAATGACCAAAAAATATAACACACACAAAGACGGAAATAACAGTGTGAGTGATTTGGACTGTATGGCAAGGGAAGGATGTGTGTGGATCGATAAATTTGCTTCATTATTCGTACAGCAGGTGATTGAGGAAGCATTAGCCGTGAGTTGTTCAGTCGGTTGGTCTATCAAGTGTTCAGGTCAATGCCAACGTGAACAATGCCGTCAAGAATATCAGAAAAAGGAAAGTAATGCCTGGTGGTCTGTAGGTACCGGTAGTAGTGGTGTTGGTGGTGGTGTTAGTAGTAATAATAGTGGTGGTGGTGGTGGTGGTGGTGGTGGTGGTGGTGGTGGTAAAGGGAATCGTAAGTCCAGTATACCACTGCTTGGACTGTCGTGTGGGAGTCCAGGGCTGTGTTGGACCCCAGAGCTACCATACAGTCCCTCACACCGACCACACTCGCGGTCGTCGCTGGGGTCGAGTCTCTCCTTCTCACACGACTCACTGGTCAGCTCTGGGCCACGTATGGATGACTCACACCTCATCACTGGCGCTGTGTCACATGATGCCTTGCTCTTCCCTACATCTAGACCTTCACATAATAATAATAATAATAATAATAATAATAATAATAATAATAATAAAAGTGATGTTAGTGACATTTACAACGTACCACTGGATGGAGATATCTATGCAGTACCTGTAGATGTAGTCAAACCTAAACAAGGTCAGATATTACATCCTAAACCCATTATGCATCATCCTAAAAAGAGACATCATCATCATCACCATCATCATCACCATCATCATCATCACAGGAGACATGCTAAAAACAACAACAACAACAACACTGCCAGTTCAAGTGCCGGTGTACTCAATGATAACGTCCCCAACTGTAAAAAAATTGGCAGCTTCGATCATGCTAATAGTAATAATAGAGCATTTAAAGAGAGCAGTGTTACCAGAACCCATCAACAACAACAACAACAACAACAACAACAACAACACTGTGGTCAATCAGTAACTTCAGCGGTCAGCAGCAGCAGCAGTAGTAGTGAATTATTAAGAGTTAGTAAGAGACATAGTGTACCCAGTAATATTGGTGGTGCTCTTAGTATGACACCTAAACATGGACCAACAGGTACCAAAGATAATCATGAACCAATACATATGACATTAGAAGAAGTAAGGAAATCTTTTCATGAATCAGATGATACTATAAATTGTAATAAATCCAATAATCACAGAACACAACAAGTCCAACATCATAAAAACATACAAGAACAATCCAGGATTTGTAAAATAATTCCCTTCACTGCAATGAAATCCTGCAAAAGAAAAGTGGAGTCGTCTGAGAACCGCGTGGACGAGAACCGCAGAAAGGGACGGAGTATATCTAGTAATATACGCAACACATTCATTACCATCTTTGGCTTCAGACGAGGAGGAAAGTCAAGCGGTTCCAAAGTGAAGAATGTGAGTAGCTGTGTTGATGCCGTGACAACTCAGGGATTATCAGACATTACAGGCAATGGTACTGTAACACTTGTATCTACTACTACTACTACTACTAGTATCAATAATACTACTACTACTACTACTACCAACAACACTGCCTCGGGAACCCCAAACAATAATAATAACAGCACTACTGCCACCGCCTCCGCCACCGCCAACCTTTCACCACCACCACTATCAACCGCTACTACTACTACTACTACTATCGCTGCTGCTGCTGCTACTACTACCACCACTGCCACCACTACCAACAACACAACTACCACCAGCACCACACGTAACCACCATCGTCAGTCTAACGGTATAAACACCGGTCTACTGTCATGTTTAGGAAACCTACGCGCTGATGAAGCCGATGACACACCCTCCTCTCCACCCCTATACAACCCTACACCAACCACTACCGCTGTCTCACGCTCCCCCGCCGTGGTCACCAACCGTGCCCTGCCCCCCCTGCCGTCTGCCTCGGAGGCCACGGACCACGACGAAGCCTCCAGAAGCTCCGAGGCCGAAGGAACCGGCGAACGAAGGGAAGAGGAAGGATGTGATTTTGCCTCCATTATTGAAAAAGTGAAAGACGTAAGTACGAAATTATTTTGTGTAAGTAGGAAGTGGTAGAGTGTAAGTAGGAAGTGATAGATGTAAGTAGGAAGTGATTGATGTAAGTAGGAAGTGATAGATGTAAGTAGGAAGTGATAGATGTAAGTAGGAAGTGATAATGTGTAAGTAGGAAGTGATAGATGTAAGTAGAAAGTGATAGATGTAAGTAGAAAGTGATAGTGTAAGTAGGAAGTGGTAGAGTGTAAGTAGGAAGTGATAGATGTAAGTAGAAAGTGATGGATGTAAGTAGGAAGTGATAGATGTAAGTAGGAAGTGATAGATGTAAGTAGGAAGTGATAGATGTAAGTAGGAAGTAATAGTGTAAGTAGGAAGTGAAGAATATAAATTTAGTCCTGTTTCTTAACATACTTTGGAGGAATGTAAGTAGGAAGTGATAGTGTAAGTAGGAATAATAGAGTGTAAGTACTACAACCACCCACATCACATCTCTCTCAAACCCCAAACAGTGTGGTTGGTATTGGGGTTAGGTTAGGTTACGTTAGGCAAGATTAGGTTGGGTTAGGATAGGTTAGGCAAAGTTAGGTTAGGTTAGGATAGGTTAGGTTGGGTTAGGCAAGGTTAGGTTACAGTAGGTTAGGTTAGGTTAGGTTGGGTTAGGTTAGGTAAGGTAAGATAAGGTTAGGTTAGGTTAGGTTACGTTAGGTTAGGTTGGGTAAGATAAGGTTAGGTTAGGTTGGGTTAGGTTAGGTTGGGTTAGGCAAGGATAGGTTAGGTTAGGTTAGGGTAGGATAGGTTAGACAAGGCAAGGTTAGGTTAGGTTAGACAAGGCAAGGTTACCTTACGTTACGGTAGGTTAGTTTAGGTTAGGCAAAGTTAGGTTAGGTTAGGATAGGATAGTTTAGTTTAGTTTAGTTTACGTTACGTTACGTTAGGTAAGGTAAGGTAAACATTCATCACATCTTTCTTGTAACCCCATACAGTGTGGTTGGTATTGGGGTTAGGTTAGGATAGGTTAGGCAAGAATAGGTTAGATAAGGTTAGGTTAGGCAAGGTAAAGTAAGGTTACGTTACGGTAGATTAGTTTAGGTTAGACAAGGTTAGGTTAGGTTAGGTTAGGCAAGGATAGGTTAGGTTAGGTAAGGTTAGGATAAGTTAGGCAAGGATAGGTTAGGTTAGGTTAGGTAAGGTTAGGTTGGGTTAGGCAAGGATAGGTTAGGTCAGGTTAGGTTAGGTTAGGCAAGGATAGGTTAGGTTAGACAAAGTTAGGTTAGGCAAGGTTAGGTTAGGTTAGGCAAAGTTAAGTTAGGTTAGATTAGGTTAGGCAAAGTTAAGTTAGGCAAGGCAACTCTTCATCACATCTTTCTCTCGTAACCCCATACAGTGTGGTTGGTATTGGGGTCCTATCAGTGGTGAGGCAGCAGAGAAGGTCCTCGCCAATGAACCTGATGGCTCCTTCATCGTTCGTGACTCATCAGATCATCACTACATTTTCTCACTCACATTCAAACTCAACGGTTTTATTAGACACGTCAGAATTGAACATGATCAAGGTGAGTAATTGTTTGTTGTTGTTATTATTGTTATTGTTATTATTTTTGTTATTATTATTATTATTATTATTGTTGTTGTTATCATAGTTATTATTATTATTTGTATTATTACTATTATCATTATCACACAACAGTTATAGATGAAAGAAAAAGGTTATTATTATTATTATTATTATCATCATCATTATTAGTATTATTACTATTATCATTACTGTTATCATTAGTATTATCACACATCGCAGTTATAAATAAAAGAAGAATGTTATTATTACTACATCCGAATATAACCACATATATATTATTTATATATTATTTATATATTTATTATTTCTTTCCGTCCACAGGTAACTTCAGCTTTGGTGGTTTCACAAAGTTCAAGAGTCAGACCATAGTGGAGTTTATAGAGAATGCCGTTGAACATTCCCGCAGCGGACGATACTTATTCTTCCTACACCGACGACCAGTTCTGGGACCAATGAGGGTACAACTCCTTCATCCAGTGTCAAGGTTTAAACACATACAGTCCCTACAACATTTGTGTCGGTAAGAACAACCACTTTATTTATAACACAATGTGACGTTTGTTTGGTGTGTGTGCGCGTGTGTGTGTGAGGTTTGTTTGGTGTGTGTGCGCGTGTGTGTGTGACGTTTGTTTGGTGTGTATGTGTGTGTGTGGGTGTGTGTGTGGTTTAGTCTGTGAGGTTTGTTTGGTGTGTGTGTGTGTGTTGTTTAATCTGTGACGTTTGTTTGGTGTGTGTGTGTTTTTTTTTTTGTCTGTGAGGTTTGTTTGGTGTGTGTGTATGAAGTTTGTTTGGTGTGTGTGTGTGTGTATGTGTGTGTTGTTTACTATGTGAGGTTTGTTTGGTGTGTGTGTGTTGTTTAATACAGTTTATTGTATTGTTTAGTTCAGTTGTTTGTTCAAGGGTTTGTGTAACAACTAGAAAACTATGTATATTAATTTCCTAACAAAACTTTTGTAGTAATGTTATTTGGCTAATACCTGAATTACTCACGAGAACAATACCTACAGTATTTACAGAATATAGACTACTTTTAACAAATGCCCTGTGTACAAATTCCTGAGGTTGACTGTACAACTGTAGGATGGGTAACCACAGTGGTATTGGTTTGTTAGCTTCCCAACCAACCACACTTGTAAGGCTTCATTATTTTCCAAAATCTGAGTATTCACATTCACAAAATCTATCCAACAGTTAGATAATAATAATCACTTTATAGTTTACTCACCAAATTCATTAAATAATTCACCCATAAGTCATTAACACGGCTAACATTCTTTCGTTTGCGTGCTTACAAACCACAACGAATGACTGTGGAATCAACCCAAAGCTGCCTCTACCCTCACAAAATTAAACTAGTTGGGAGCCGAGCATATTTGAAAAATGCTTTGTCAACAATTGGCAACACTGACGGTGACCCACACTTGTTGTTGTTGACAATTGTTGACTTGTGTGGTATAAGGGTTATAACAGAATATATTTATTGTGTTGTTGTAGTAATGTGTTCATTCATATATTAACTAAGTATATATTTCATTGTGTTTGTGTAGTTATTTATTTATTTATTTATTCTGAGGTCATTGTGTTTGGAGTAGGGCTCATCAGTCTAGAATAGGTGCTGTGGAAATTAGTTACTTGAGAAGAGCATGTGGACTTACTATGTGGGATGGAGAAAGTAATGAGAGGTGTGGTATGAGTGAGAAGGCAATTGGTATTGAATGTGTGTGTATGAAAGGTGTGGTATGAGTGAGAAGGCAATTGGTATTGAATGTGTGTGTATGAGAGGTGTGGTATGAGTGAGAAGGTAATTGGTATTGAATGTGTGTGTATGAAAGGTGTGGTATGAGTGAGAAGGCAATTGGTATTGAATGTGTGTGTATGAGAGGTGTGGTATGAGTGAGAAGGCAATTGGTATTGAATGTGTGTGTATGAAAGGTGTGGTATGAGTGAGAAGGCAATTGGTATTGAATGTGTGTGTATGAGAGGTGTGGTATGAGTGAGAAGGCAATTGGTATTGAATGTGTGTGTATGAAAGGTGTGGTATGAGTGAGAAGGCAATTGGTATTGAATGTGTGTGTATGAGAGGTGTGGTATGAGTGAGAAGGTAATTAGTATTGAATGTGTGTGTATGAGAGGTGTGGTATGAGTGAGAAGGCAATAGGCGAGCCCACACTTTGAGTGATGTTGCCAGATGGTGGTCTATTTTTTATCTGCGACTTTTTAAGTGCTGGACATGGGTAACTTAGTTAAATTTCATACCTTATTTTACACTAGAAAATGAGCGTTCTAGTTCACGACCTTTTACTTAGATGTATAAAAAAATACATACTTTTGTGTTTTCGCATAATATATGCTGAATATACTATATTTTTCATATAAATTAGTAAATAATAAAAGTGGAAATGTGTGCATTATGCGGCTTTCATGAACTGCATGAGTATAACAGCCTACAAATATTAACAATTGTATGTAGCATGACCCATACCATGAAGCGGAAAATGTTGAAATGCCATATTTTCACATTTATTAGCATTAGAAATATGCATACCTTGCGCTGCCAGACGCATGAAGAGGTGAAAGCAAGGCTAACTGAATGTGTGGATACTGCGGGGATCGCACACTGGTTGCTGCAGCAGCAGAGAACGTATCGTACGGAGACACCAATATATTATCAACATCTTATTGTGATTTAGTACTGTTACTATCATTGACGACGTAAAATGTAAAATATAATTATAAAAGGCCTGTATAAGTTTGTATATCATTCTAATTTTGTTATCTTTGCGTATAAGCAGACTAAAAAGCCTCTTCTGAAATAATAGGAGATATATTTTTATTCATGGCTGTATTCGTATGAAAATAAGTCCAAGATAAGTTAAAAATATGTAAAAAATATTGAATAAGTTATAATAAGTCGTTCCACAATAGGAAGCCCAATATAACTTTGCCTGACATAGGACATATTTTCCAGCCTAGAAATCGCCATCAAAATGCCGTTTGGCAACTCGCTTTAAAGTGTGGGCTCGCCTATTGGTATTGAATGTGTGTGTATGAGAGATGTGGTATGAGTGAGAAGGCAATTGGTATTGAGTGTGTGTGTATGAGAGGTGTGGTATGAGTGAGAAGGCAATTGGTATTGAGTGTGGAGTGGTTGAGAGAGTGAAGTGTAATTAATACATTGAGATGGTTTGGACATGTAGAGAGAATGTAAGGTGTGGAGTTTGTAAAGAAGGTGTATGTAAGTGAAGTTGTGGCACCTGGTGTGAGAGGCAGACCACCGGTTAGATGGCAGAACAGAGTGGAAGAGTATGTGAGAGAGAGAAGTGTGAGGGGGGGGAGTAAGTAAGGAGGGAGTGTTGGAACAGGTAGAACTGGAGACACTTCTGCCGTGGCCACCCCCTTGGGGGGAGTTCCCGGAGGGAACGAAGCGTCAGAGCTATAGATAGATAGATAGACATTGTGTTTGTGTAATTATGTATTTATTAAGTTATTGTGTCTGTATAATAATATATATATTTATTTCTTTTCAGGTTTGTCATTGTGAAACATGTTCGTCGTGATTTGATCAGTGAACTTCCATTACCTCAACGACTGAAGGATTATCTTTGCTCACCACATTACTATTCAGAGAGAGTTGAACAATGTATGGCCGCCGCAGCTGCAGCCGCCGCAGCCGCCGCCGCCGCCGCCACAACAACCACCACCACCTCTGATAACGAAGAAAACAACACCAACTCATCTGGGGTCGCAGTGAATAACACCGTGAATAATGATATTAATAATGTTACTAATAATCATCATAATCATAATCATCATTCAGTGAGAGAATTAGAAGAAGATAGTGTTGGTATTATTCCTTCATCATCATCGTCATTATCATCATCAATATTAATATCCAATTACCGTGGTGTCGGACAGAGTGTGATGGACCAGGCTTCACAAACATCACAAATAATATCACCAAGTTTGTCATTATATAATACACATTGTAATACTATACAGGAAACTATACAAAATACACTAGAAGATAATACACATAATACACTACAAGATAATACACATAATATCATACAGGAAAATATACATAACACACTTGAAGATAATACACATAATATCATACAGGAAAATACACATAATACACTAGAAGATAATACACATAATATCATACAGGAAAATATACATAATACACTAGAAGATAATACACATAATATCATACAGGAAAATATACATAACACACTAGAAGATAATACACATAATATCATACAGGAAAATACACATAATATCATACAGGAAAATATACATAACACACTTGAAGATAATACACATAATACCATACAGGAAAATATACATAACGCGCACATTAATACATTACAAGATAATACACATATTAATACAACAATTAATAATATTCATAACACATGTTCTTTACAAGCAAGTAATAATATTCATAATTCAATTCACAACTCCTATACTCCTCCACAACCACCACAACAAACAACAACAACAACTCACGACCCAGACTCTCAATTGACTGATAATATTCACAACTCCTATTCACAACCACAACAAATAACAACAACAACAACTCACGACGCAGACCCTCAATTGACTGATAATATTCACAACTCCTATTCACAACCACAACAAGCAACAACAACAACAACTACACCTCATAACCCAGACCCTCAATTGACTGATGGTAATATTCACAACTCAATTCACAACCCAGATCTTAATACAATTGATGATAATATTCACAACTTAATTCACAACCCGGACCTTAATACGATTGATGATAATATTCACAACTCAATTCACAACTCAATTCACAACCCGGACCTTAATACAATTGATGATAATATTCACAACTGCTATTCACAACCACAACTAGAAGCAACAACCGAATCAACGGAAAGCACAACCAACAACACCATAGCCCAAACAACAACAACAACAACAACAACAGCGGCAGCGGAGGCGACGGAGATATTATTGGTTGTAGATGGAATTGATGAAACTACAACCAACACTACTACTACTACTACTACTACTGCCAACAACACTACTACAACAACTACTACTGCTACTACTACCAACAACTATAGAATGTCCGACACTACTACCACTACTACCACAACTACCACAACTACCACTCCTACTACCAATACTACCAACAATAGAATGACCGACACTACTACCACTACCACTACTACCCCTACCACTCCTACTACCACTACTACCACTATTACCAATGAGAAAATGACCACTCCCACTACCACTATTACCAACGAGAAAATACCCGCTACTACCACCACCACCACTATTACCAACGATATAATACCATCTACCACCACCACCACTCCTACTACCACAACTACCAACACTACCAGTAATCATACCCCTACTCGTTGCTCACCTGTACAGTCGGAGCCAAAAAAAGAAGGAGAAAAGAGTAATAATGACGACGATTATTATTACTATGGATGTGCCTCACCTCTCATACAAGGTAATGTTGATGCCTTTATATACACACATACACACCTCTCACATACACACTCACCACTCTCACATACACACACACCACTCTCACATGGGCATACACACCTCTCACATGGGCATACACACCTCGCACACACGCATACACACACACCACCACTCCTCGCACATACACACACACCACACCTCTCACACAGACCCCCCCTCTCACACGGACCCCCAACCCCCCTCTCACATGGACACACACCCCCCCTCTCACTCTCACACGGAACCCCCCTTTCACACCGACCCCCCCTCTCATACAGACCCCCAACCCCTCTCTCACACAGACCTAGTGCTAGTGGACCCCCCCTCTCACACAGACCCCCACTCTCACACGGACCCCCACTCCCACACGGACCCCCCCTCTCACACAGACCCCCCCTCTCACACGGCCACCTCTCACTGAGTAATGTTGAGAATAATACCCATTTTCTCCCTAATGATAGTGACATAGTGTTCAGCGAGGATTGCGCTGAACACACCAATACAAGTTTTCTCCCTAATCATAGAGATGTAGTATTAAGTGATTGCACTGACCATGGTACGGCAAGTTTATTCCCTAATCATAGTGAAGTAGTGTTAAGTGATGATTGCGCTGACCACGATACCACAACTTTTCTCCCTAATCATAATAATAGAGAATTAGTGTTAAGCGATCGCACTGATCATAATACTGCAAGTTTATTCCCTAATGATAGAAATGTAGTGTTAAGCGAGGATTTCGCTGACCACAATACCGCAACTTTTCTCCCTAATCATAATAATAGAGACGTAGCGTTAAGCGATTGCGCTGACCACGACACCGCAACTTTTCTCCCTAATCATAATAATAGCGATCTAGTGTTAAGTGAACTCGCTGACCACCACCACAATACCACCAATTTTCTCCCTAATCCTAGCAATCTAGTGTTAAGTGAACGCGCTGACCACCACATCCCTAACCCTAATAGCGATCTAGTGTTAAGTGAACGCGCTGACCACCACATCCCTAACCCTAGTGCCCACGCTGACCATCACATCCCTAACCTTCGTACCCGCGCTGACCATCACATCCCTAACCCTCGTACCCGCGCTGACCATCACATCCCTAACCCTCGTACCCGCACTGACCACCATACCCCAAACGCTGACCACCACACCCCAAATGCTGACCATCACATCCCTAATCCTAATACCCGCGCTGACCATCACATCCCTAACCCTAATACCCGCGCTGACCATCACATCCCTAACCCTAATACCCGCGCTGACCATCACACCCCTAACCCTGAATCAGATACAGACGTAAATAACACTGTCTTCACCCAAGATTATTTTAGAAGTAATAATCCTTGCGTTGGTTTGGACGATCACGTATTTGAAGACTTAGGAGGTGTATGAGTTAATAGATGTATGAGTGAGTGTATATTATGAGTTTGGAGGTGTATGAATTAATATTATGAGTTTGGAGATGTATGAGTTAATATATGTATGGGTGAGTGTATATTATGAGTTAAAAAGGCGTATGAGTTAATAGGTGTATGAGTGAGTGTATATTATGAGTTAATAGATGTATGAGTGAGTGTATATTATGAGTTTGGAGGTGTATGAGTTAATAATTGTATGAATGAGTGTATATTATGAGTTTGGAGGTGTATGAATTAATATTATGAGTTTGGAGGTGTATGAGTTAGTGTATATTATGAGTTAAAAAGGTGTATGAATTAATATTATGAGTTAGTGTATATTATGAGTTAAAATGGTGTATGTATAAGTTACGAGTGAATGAGACTTGTGTGTGAGTTAAAAAGGTGTATGAGTGAGTGTATATTATGAGTTAAAAAGGTGTATGTATGAGTTAGGAGTGTATGAGTTACAAGGTGCATGAGTGAGTTAATATTTTGAACATTATGAGTTAACATTATGAAGGTTTAAGACCACCTTCACACGACACTACCATAATGATTGTATTGGTTTAGAACTTAAGATGGAGCGCTTCACACGTGGTCAACCTTATCGCGTGACCAAATTATTACGTAGAAACAGGTGGAGGTATTCAGACGAGACGCGACCAGACGTGTGTGTTCATGGAGGAAGACTTTGATACTGAACATATGGGATGTGAATGATAGACTCGTACTGTAACAGGGATTTATTTAAAGAGCAAGAATTGGGAGCAGCTGTATAGTGACAATTTTTATGAAGAAAGATGATCGATGCTACAATTGCTGAAAAGAATGAATTTGGTAAGTATTTGTTGCTATATGGTTGAAAAAGCCGCTTGCACAACTGTGAGTACACTCTGCAAAAAAAGTTTTGGAACCACGCCTACGTTAATTTTAACATGGGTAAGCGGTGTAGGGTTGGTACTCCACTGACTGGACAGCTGGTGCCTCGTGTCACTCGGGCCTATACCTATAATATTCTGGCCGCGGCAGTGACAACTTTTTTATATCAAAAGTTTAGCTGATTTTAAATTAAATTTTGAGTGTTCAAGAACTCTTGCTATTTTACTATTCATTATTAAACAGGAAATACGTTTGAGTATTTTAGAACAAGAATAACCCTTAAATACCCAGAAAAAATAGCCCTGGCTGAAACAACGTCATCCCTGCTTGAATGCCCATGAGACACTGATGGACAGTCCAGGGGGCTGGGGCACAGAGGCCTGAGGGACTGGGAGGGTGGCAGAGGTATGACACTCACCAGTCAGGCATACCAACATTACATCACACTGTTAAAGGAGTGGTTCCAATACTTATTTTGCAGAGTGTACATCACAATAACAATTGCCGCTTCTTCCACCTCCATGACGAGACCATGAGTGGTAGGATTGGCGCCAAAATATCCTTGGCCGCGTCGAGAGAATGAAACGCGGCAAAACTCTCGTGGTTGCGTTTTGTGAAGGAGGCCATTAAGGGGTATGTATGAGTTATAAATTGTATGTATGAGTTTATATTATGAGTTATAAAGTGTATGTATGAATTAGTATTATGAGTTATAAAGTGTATGTATGAGTTTATATTATGAGTTATAAAGTGTATGTATGAGTTTATATTATGAGTTATAAAGTGTATGTATGAATTAATATTATGAGTTATAAATTGTATATATGAGTATAATAATAACCTCTACAGTCTGGGCTAGTTATAATACACCTCACATCCAGTTTCTCATCCCCCTCCCCACCCACCCACCTCAAAAAAAAATAAATAAATCGCTCTCTTTCACTCGCTTCCCACGTCCAAACCGCGACCCCAAGCAACGTAAATTTGATTCCGCTCCGACCGCCAACTCTTCCTCTTTCCAACCACACCAACGGCATCTGTCTAGGGGTCCAGGCCCCGGAGATATTAGCCCACGAACACGAATGACGTTTATTTCAGTGTGTTTAGTTAGTGCGTTTATTTTTTTGCTGGGGGGTGTTCATGTGACGTGGTGGTGGGGTGGGGGCTTAGGGGAGGGGGGGGGCCATACGAACGCCCCCCCTCTCTCCCCCCCGCCCCCGTATGCATGACGGGAGCCGAATACGAAGCGCACGAGCCGACAGTGTAGCCACAACGCAAAATAAATCACAGCAGCAGCACAGATAGCCAGTTTTTGCACGAAATTGGTAACACTGGGAAACCTCGCCAATCGGTCACGAGGAATTAATATTATGACGGTTTAAAAGGTGTGTTTGTGTATATTATGAATTTAGAAGGTGAATGAATTAATTAATATTATGAGTTAATATTATGAACATTCAAAATAACAGGTGTATGAATTATTATTATTATGAACATTTAAACAACAGGTGTATGAATTATTATTATGAACATTTAAAATAACAGGTGTATGAATTAATTATTATGAACATTTAAAATAACAGGTGTATGAATTAATTATTATTATGAACATTTAAACAGGTGTATGAACATTTAAACAACAAGTGTATGAATTATTATGAATATTTAAAATAACAGGTGTATGAATTAATTATTATGAACATTAAAATAGCAGGTGTATGAATTAATTATTATTCAAGATGATGTATGTTTGTATGTACGTATGCGTTAATGTGCAGTATTCGAGAACATCCTTAGTATGCACGACGGTGATGGTACCGGCCCCACACACACACACACACACACACCATGGTATACACACACACATACACATACACACACACACACACACACGCACATACACCATAGTATAAACACACACACATACACATACACATACACACATACACATACACATACACACACACACACACACACACACACACACACACACACACACACACATACACCATAGACATTCACAAATACAAATCATACACTATTCATTGAGTGGTATACAAGAACATCTAAGGTCGTTTCCACAGTGGTGTTTTTCGTGACACAGTTTGTTAGCGCGTGTACCAAAATAATAATCATTATTGGAACATTGGTGAGGAATGTTTAGTGAAGGGTATACCTCCATAACCAACCTTACTTATTAATTATATATGTTATTGAAAATATTGATATCATTTGCATACTAAATTATTATTGGAACATTGTGTAATGCAGTGGTTCCCAAACCCATGGTCGCAACCCTAATGAGGTTCGCATGGGTGTTGCCGAGGGTCGCAGGATGGCTACAAAATTAATAAAATATAAAAATAAAAATAAATAAATAAATAAGAGAGAGAGATTAGAAGTAAAACTAATTCAGACATAATTAGTAACATCATAATTGTGGAATATAAATCGTCATTCAAACTGGGACAGGAAAATACTTGTGAATAATAAAGTACGATAAATAAAGGTACAACAAAACATTTACTAATATTTATTAATTAGTAACTTATGGTAAAATTTATTATCCTTTTTTTCAAATGGATAAAACTAAAATAATACTGAAATAATACTTCATCCTTGAGGGTCGCCAGGCAAAAATAAAAATGTGTTCAGGGTCACGACAAAAAAAGTTTGGAAAATACTGGTATAATACATGTCTATTATTCTAATACTAATACAACGACAATACACACACATACACATAGTATACACACACATACACACATAGTATACACACACATACACATAGTATACACACACACACACACACACACACCATGGACGTTCTCGAATACAAACCATAATAATTACAATGTGAATTTTAGTAATGCATCGCCTTTAAAAAAAAAAATAATAATAATAAATGTTTATGAAGGAAATAAATAATGATAATAATAATAATAATAATAATACACTTTTTTGGGTATTATCGGAGTATGTTGATTCCTCCAAACTATACCGGGAAACAAACACACAAACAAACAGACAGATAAACAAACACACAAACAAATAAACAGAAAAAAAAAGAAACAGACACACAAGTAAACAGACTAACAAATAAACGGACAAAAACAAACAATCAACAAACAAATAAACACAAACAGACAGAAAAACAAATAAACAGACAAACAAACACAAATAAACAAACAAACAGACAAACAAATAAACAGGACCAGATATAAAACAATAATAATAATAATAATAATGTTGTTGTTGTTGTTGTTGTTGTTGGATGGAAATATTGTCTTGTTGTTGTTGTTGTTGATTGGAATAGTTTGGAGGAATCATTGTGCTCCGGATTTACCCCCCCAAACCCCCCACCACCCCCCAACACTATACTAAGCCTCCACCCCCCTCCCTCACCCCTCCAACACTACTACAACCCCCTCCACCCCCCTCCCTCACCCCTCCAACACTACTACAACCCCCTCCACCCCCCCTCCCTCACCCCTCCAACACTACTACACCCCCCAATACCCCCCCTCCCTCACCTCCCCCCACCCCCCAACACTACTACCCCCCCCTTCCCCTACACCCCAAAACACACTCACACACACACATGACGGATTCACTTAATAATAATAATAACCTAACCTTATGACACACATACCCCTCTTCCCCCCCCTCTGCAGACATCCCCCCTTCCCTCCCTGCCCCTCGCCCCCTGCAGACACATCCCCCCCTCCCCCATGCCTCCCCCTGCCCCCTGCACACACATCCCCCTCCCCCCTGCACACACATCCCCCTCCCCCCTGCACACACATCTCCCTCCCCCCTGCTGACACATACCCCCTCCCATCCCCCCTGCAGACACATACCCCCTCCTCCCCCTCTCCCCCCTCCCCTTGCATTCACATCCCCCCCCCCTCCCTCGCTGCTGTTGTTGTTGTTGTTTTCCTGTAAGAAGTCGTCCTGTGTACCGTATTCAAGAACATCCATGGTGTGATGGTGTATACGACGCCTTGGTACCGATACCATGACTATGTTGTTGTTGTTTGTTTGTTTGTTGGTATACGCAACCATCCTATCCGATTATTATTATTATTATTATTATTTTTATTATTATTATGATTATTATTATTTTTATTATTTTTATTATTATTTTTATTATTTTTATTATTATTATTATTATTTTTATTATTATTATCATTATTATTATTATTTTTATTTTTATTTTTATTCTTGGTGCGCCCTAAACTCTGGGATGTGTCGTAAATACCATACCGATACCATACCGATACGATAGCTCACTCCCAGAGCCATAGTATCAGTACCTCAGTACCAATATTCAAGAACATTATTATTATTATTATTATTATTATTATTATTATTATTATTATTATTATTATTATTATTGGTGTGCCCTAAACTCTGGGATGCCGATACGATAGCTCATACCCAGAGCCATGGTATTGGTATATTGTTCATAGTACACCCTACACCAACACCACACCACACCACACCACCGATACCAAGCCAACACGATAGCTCACACCCAGAAGCCATGGTATTGATATGTTGTTCATAGTATACCCTACACCAACACCACACCACACCACCGATACTATAATTTACACCTAGAAGTCATAGTATAACACCACCAATACTATACCAATACTATAATTCACACCTAGAAGTCATAGTAGTATTAACACCATCACACCACCACTGTTACCACCCAGAAACTATAGTATTAACACCACCACGACACCACTATTACCACCCAGAAACTATAGTATTTACACCGTCACACCACCACTATTACCACCCAGAAACTATAGTATTTACACCATCACACCACCACTGTTACCACCCAGAAACTATAGTATTTACACCATCACGACACCACTGTTACCACCCAGAAACTATAGTATTTACACCATCACACCACCACTATTACCACCCAGAAACTATAGTATTAACACCGTCACACCACCACCACCACTGTTACCACCCCAGAAGTCATAGTAGTATTAACACCAGCACACCAGCACACCACCACCACCACTATTACCATAATTATACAGATGTTGTTGAATACTTTACATTACTGTGTTGCCAAGTTGGACACATTTCCCCTCCATCACCCGCCGCTCCAAAAGCAACATTTTGTGTAACCCACCAAATACAGATATCATGCAATGTGTTGGATTTTATTATTACCTTTATTATTATTATTAGACTACGGTATTTATGCAATGTCTTGAATTTTATTATTACCTTTATTATTATTAGACTACGGTATTTATGCAATGTCTTGGATTTTATTATTACCTTTATTATTATTATTAGACTACGGTATTTATGCAATGTGTTGAATTTTAATATTACCTTTATTATTATTTGACTACGGTATTTATATATATATAGTATGTGTACAGCCACGATCAAATATCCACCGACACTTTCCTTTCATGCATCGTGTAAATAAATCGGTATTTATATCAATATATATTCATACAACAATATCTTATGTCAACTCAACCCTCTCAATTATTGTTATTATTATTATTATTATTATTATGAGGTGGTGCAAAATATAATCATACAACAACACCTTATGTCAACTCAACCCCCTCAATTATTGTTGTTGTTATTATTATTATTATTATTATTATTATTATTATTATTATGAGGTGCTGCAAAATATAATCATACAACAATAACACCTTATGTCAACTCAACTCCCTCAATTATTATTATTATTATTATTATTATTATGAGGTGGTGCAAAATCATACACGTGTTGTTCTTTATTACCAAGATATTTACTACGATGGAAGGAAAGTGTTGGTGGATATATGATTGTGTCTGTACAATGCTTATGTTACAGTATAGTTGACAACATTTTCTTTCTTTCCTACCTTCCTTCCTTCCTTTCTTACCTCAATCCCATTCCTTCCCTTTCCTTTCTTCCCTCCCTCCCTTCCCTCGATTCCTTCCCTTTCCTTCTTTCCTTCCCTCCCTTCATTCCCTTTCCTTCCTTACCTCAATTCCTTTCCTCCCTTTCCTTCCTTACCTCAATTCCTTTCCTCCCTTTCCTTCCTTCCTTCCCTCCCTTCCCTCCCTTTCCTTCCTTCCTTTCTTCCCTTCTTTCCTTCCCTCCCTCCCTCCCTTTCTTTCCTTCCCTTCCTTCCCTCTTTCCTTTCCCTTTTCAATAAATAGATTAAATACCATCTTTTAATTTACTACAAGCAGCTACTCACTACAGAAAACAATAACATTACTATTATTATGTGAACAGTAAATTATTTGAGAAACCCATATGTGGATGATGACTATTATGACTATGAATGTACAGCCACAATCAAATATCCACCAACACTTTCCTTCCATCGTAGTAAATATCTTGGTAATAAAGAACAACACGTGTATGATTTTGCACCACCTCATAATAATAATAATAATAATAATAATAATAATTGAGGGGGTTGAATTGATGTAAGGTGTTGTTGTATGATTATATTTTGCACCACCTCATAATAATAATAATAATTGAGGGGGCTGAGTTGACATAAGGTGTTGTTGTATGATTATATTTTGATATGATACTGATTTATTTGTACGATGGAAGAAAGGAAAGTGTTGGTGGATATTTGATTGTGGCTGTACACCCCATCAATATAATGATTAATATTACTGAACCCAAATGATGATAGTGCTTGGAAACCGACTATAAATACCACAAGTTCGATCAGAATTACTAACCCTATTACTATCATTTTAATACACAATTCTGTCATTCATAGGTGACTTATTTCCCAAGCCAGTTAATATTCACACTTAAGAGAAGCGACAGTAAATTTACAGAATAACTGGGTTCACTATACTGTATATTTTAGTATCATTACCCACTATTTTGGACCATTCTAACACACTATTCATGGTATTTGTATAGAAGGAGTTCATTCACTATATTGTATATTTTAGTATCATTACCCACTATATTGGACCATTCTAACACAATTAATTAACTATGGTATTTCTCTCGGAGATGTGCCGTTTTCGAGAAATGCCTATAAACATAATTTGGAAATTAGTCTGACCTAACCTAACCTAGACCACAGCAAACTACCGGGACCTAACCTGGGCAAACTACTGGGATATTACCTGGGCAAACTACCGGGACCTAACCTGGGCAAACTACTGGGATGTTACCTGGGCAAACTACTGGGACCTAATCAGGGCAAACTACCGGGACCTAACCTGGACAGACTACTGGGACCTAACCTGGGCAAACTACCAGCAGGATATAACCGGTGTAAACTATCATAAAGTGACCGGGGCAAATTCCCAGCAGGAACCTAACCGGATCTGGCAACACTGCTACAAAACGGTAATTCTTTCAATAAAAACCATAATTACACTTAAGAGAAGCGACCTACTATTGTGGCTATGCAATTTGGAGTTAATGAAGCCTCCAAACTCACCAATAAAACACATCCCCTGTATAATTAATTCCATATGGAGGAGTTGTTGTGTGTTTCGTGGCAGAGTTTGGAGGAATTAGTAGTCTTCCAATTTCCCATAATAGGTTAGTCCTCTTAATTAAGGGGGTGCGGAAGTAGGGGACAGGCTTGGGGGGGTATTAGGGGGTGCGGGAATAGGGGGACAGGCTTATGGGGGTATTGGGGGTTGCGGAAATAGGGGGACAGGCTTGGGGGGGTTTTGGAGGGTGCGGGAATAGGGGGTCAGGCTTGGGGGGGTTTTGGGTGGTGCGGGAATAGGGGGACAGGCTTGGGGGGATTTTGGGTGGTGCGGGAATAGGGGGACAGGCTTGTGGGGGTATTAGGGGGTGCGGGAGTAGGGGGACAGGCTTGGGGGGGTTTTGGGGGTGCGGGAATAGGGGGATAGGCTTGGGGGGTGCGGGAATAGGGGGACAGGCTTAGGGGGGAGGTGAAAGCCTGTCCCCCTATTCCCGCACCCCCCAAACCTCCCCCACCCCCCAAGCCCCCCCAGCCTGTCCCCCTACTCCCGCACCCCCTTAATATATATTGGAAAGCCTGTCGTTGTGTAGGGCATTTGGTAACACTGCAGACTTGAATTAATTTGGGTATTTTTGAGTTTGTTTAGGAGAATATATAATAATAATATTCGCCAAGACTTGAGTCAATTTAGGTATTTTTGAGTTTGTGTAGGTAAGTATACATATATTTGTTTTAGTTAATTTGGGTTTATTTAAGTTTATTTAGGTAGGCATATACACATTCGGTAAGGTAACAAGCGAGATCAAATGTTTATAAGTTATTTTTTTTTGTGTATTTAAATGTATTTATTATTCAACGAGCCATTTTGATGATATGTTACGTAAAATAAAATTATTAGATTTGATTTGTACCATATATTTAATTATTTTAGATTAATATATTATAAAATAAGGTCTTGTGTTGATTGATAGCAAATTCAGTGCTTCCATTTAAGGTAAAATACCTTATACTAGAGAAATCAGACCATCTTTAGGATTGTATTTAGGGTAATGCCTAATTTGGGGTAATTTTAGAACAATTTTTTTTTTTTATAAACATATCAAAATCTATCGAAAATTAAGAATAGTACACAAAGCTATTGTAGACATGAACAAAAAAATCGAAAAAAGTTAATTAACAAAAAAACTTGAAGTAAAATAACAAAAAAATACTAAGTTTACCTGTTTAGGCCTACATTGCATAATAATTTTAATTTTGGTAAACTCCTCAAGTTATGGGTGGAAAATCACACTAACGTGATCATGACGGTAAGAAATAAAACCCACACTGGTAGACGAAATATTTTTATTCCAGACGTTTCGGCGTCTTCTGCCGCCCTGGAAATCATGGTGGAAATATAGGTTAAGGTGGTAATTCTTTTTTGATACATTGGAGTGCCTTGATTCCTCCAAAGTATGCCAGGAAACAGCAGGACCAGAAGAGCAAAAATAATAGTGTTCTGTTGCTTGGAATAGTTTGGAGTATTCAGTTGCTCCAGATTTACCAACACAAGACTTTCCCCTTAAGTCGCCCAAACGTCTGGAATAAAACAAAACAAAAATATTTCGTCTACCAATGTGGGTTTTATTACTTATTTTCCTCAAGTTATGCATAATTTAGTGTATTGGGACATAACCCACCTACCGTGATGTGGGTAACTGGTTGTGGCAATATATAATGACATGTTTATATGTTAGTTTGTCTTACATATGATCATAAATGACGATGTGTATTATTATTATTATTATTATTATTATGTCGAATTTTTTGGGTAATACAGTACTTAGTAATTTAGGGTAAAACTGAGTTGATTCTAGGGTAATATTTTGTAAATGACTATGTGTAATATTATTATTATCATTATTATCATGGAGGTATAATATAATATACCTCCATCATGATTATTATGTTGTCGACTTTTTACGGTAATACTTAGTAATTTAAGGTAAAACTGGGTTGATTCTAGGGTAATATTTTATAAATGACTATGTGTATTATTATTATTATTATTATTATTATTATGTCAAATTTTTAGGGTAATACAGTACTTAGTAATTTAGGGTAAAACTGGGTTGATTCTAGGGTAATATTTTGTGAGGTATTGGTAACACTGGTGGCAGCATGGCCGTGTTTTGTTTTGGTTAGAATCACAACATTGACAGGCTAAGCCGAAAAAAAAATAATCTATTTTGACGTTATTTTTACTGACAGCAGCGTGGTTTTCTAATTAAGGTGAGTTAAATTAATTGACCGAGGATGAAATAAGACCATCCTAGGCCATGAAGACCGTGTAGATAAGGTCAAAAGAGGGAAAATAGGATAAAATATACATGGGTAATAGGTAAATATTGAAAGAATTACCGTTCTTGCGTACGGTTTTTTTACCTTCATTACCCACTTCGTTAGACCATTCTAAGACTATTAGGGTATTAGTACAGAAGTGGACCTTAATTCAGCAGTGTTGCCAGATCTGGCTGGGTCCTAGTATTTTACCCCTGTCATTTATTGTACTTTATCACGATTATTTCCCGGTAGTTTGCCCAGGTTAGGTCACGGTAGTTTGCCCAGGTTAGGTCCCGGTAGTCTGATGCGGTCTAGGTTAGGTTAGGTCAGGTCAGGTAAGGTCAGGCTAATTTCAAAATGCCCCATTTGAATATGCCCTATCTTGGAAACGGGGCATTTGTGGAAGAAAAACCATAGAAGAAAAGTGTCTTAGAATGGTCCAAAATAGTGGGTAATGATAGTAAAATATCTATTATACAGTAAGGTCCACTTCTGTACCTTTACCCTATTTTCCTCAATGGCATTTCCTCCACAAATGCCCCATTTCCAAGATGGGCATATTCAAATAGGGCATTTTGAAATTAGCCTGACCTTACCTGACCTAACCTAACCTAACCTAACCTAACCTAACCTAACCTAACCTAACCTAACCTAACATAGACCACAGCAGACTACCAGGACCTAACCTGGGCAAACTACCGGGATAAAAACGGTGTAAACTATCATAAAGTGACCGGGGCAAATTCCCGGGACCTAACCGGATGTGGCAACACTGCGCGGCCCTATCCAACATCGCAGTACTTCTGTAATAATACCACACTTTTCTTTACTGTGATTTTTATAGTTTTTTTTTTTTTTTAATGAATCTATTATTTAAATTCGTCACAAATGCGTGTGTGTTTTTGGAGATATGACACCCTCCCCCCTCCCCCCACCCACCCACTCAATCCCCCAAAACACTGATTATCGCATGTATATATATACAGTTCCGGTATATATATTAATTTACCATATACCGGTAATTAATTTGTAAAAGGTATATATATAATTTACTACATAATTAATATGTAGAGTGTTTATATAATTTACCACATAATTAATTTGTAAAAGCTATATATATAATTTACCACATAATTAAATGTTAAAATGTATACCGGTATATAATTTACCACATAATTAATTTGTAAAACGTGTATATATAATTTACCACATAATTAATTTATAAAATGTATATATAATTTACAACATAATTAAATGTTAAAATGTATACCGGTATATAATTTACTACATAATTAATTTGTAAAATGTATATATAATTTACCACATAATTAATTTATAAAACGTATATATACTTTACCTTTCCTTTTGTTTTATTTATATATTTTATTTATATATATTTATTTGTATTTTTTTGTTTTGTTTCAGGTTTCTATGGTTTCATGGTTGAGTAGTGTGTTACGTGGGTCAATATTATCACTAAGGACATCACCACTACCACTATCACCATCATCACTATCCCCCCTACACACCCTAGTACCCAGGATGGCCAATAGCAGGTTCGAATACGTCAAATCCTTCGAGAACCCGGGAACGCTCGACCCTAGAAACTGGATCGTGGTGACCCTAAGCTGCCGCAATGTTGACGCACTCACTCGCACACACAACTTCGAGCAACCCAACGACTCGCGCTTCCTCCGACTCGTGCAATCCTCGGGTGAGTCGGTGATGCGGGAAATCAAGGAAATCGTATTGGGGTATCAATTCGCGGGCGAGTGTAGCTTCGTGTTTGGCCGGAATACGACCCTATACAAACGCAGAGGTCCTAAACTACTCACCAACATTTGTAGCCTCATGTCGTCGTGTTTTGTGTACAACTGGACGCGGCACTTTGGCTCGGTGGCACTGTGCCGTCTACCGGTGTTTGAGGGGGTCACATATTTATTTCCCGAGGACCAGAATCTACGGGATTATTTAACCAAGCGCCAGAAGGAATGCCATAATCAAAACCTTTACCAAACTTGTCTCAAAGGAATGATATGTAAGGGAATGTCAACACAAGATGCTATTAACTCCCTACAAGGCACCAGTGAAGGACAACAGAATGAAATACTCTTCACTCAGTGTGGTATTAACTACAACAACGAAGATGCGGTATTCAAGAAAGGCACGGTGATGGTACGGGACAAAGTCAACGTCAGCGTCATAACACCCGACGGTTCCACAGCCAACAGAAAACAGAGTCAGATTATTACACTACAAACGGATTTAGTTAAGGATGAGTTTTGGACGAGGCAATTTATCCTTGACCAACCCACCAAGGCTAATGCTAATAAGCACAGTTACCTCAGGGCGTTTGAAAAGAATGCCCCACTGTTGCCAGAAACGTGGATAGTGGTGCGCGTCGACGGCAAAGGCTTCCACAAGTTCTCGGAGCGCCACGACTTTCGCAAACCCAACGACAAACGCTCCCTCGAACTAATGAACCGTGCGGCAATATCGGTAATGAACACACACACAGATATCATGATGGCGTACGGACAAAGTGACGAATACTCCTTCATCATCAGAAAGGACTCGACACTGTTACCAAGGAAGGAAAACTCGACAGTGTTACCAAGGAAGGAAAACTCGACAGTGTTACCAAGGAAGGAAAACTCGACACTGTTACCAAGGAAGGAAAACTCGACAGTGTTACCAAGGAAGGAAAACTCGACAGTGTTACCAAGGAAGGAAAACTCGACACTGTTACCAAGGAAGGAAAACTCGACAGTGTTACCAAGGAAGGAAAACTCGACACTGTTACCAAGGAAGGAAAACTCGACACTGTTACCAAGGAAGGAAAATTCGACACTGTTACCAAGGAAG